>PVMI01062430.1:205-10355 GCA_008528875.1 Aulacorthum solani | reverse complement strand
CAGCACCGCTAAGCAATAACACCTTGGTTTAGGAGTAAGTAGGGTTCACATACTAAAAAGAATGCATCATTTTTTAATCCCTAATAAGTAGATAATTATATCAATATATTGTTAAGCAATAAGATGAACTCAAGTGGTATAAGTAGGTACCTAGATATACCTATACGTAATTGTTTTGAAACGCGCTTGCAGCCTCATATTATATTTGTTGCATCTACTGGCAAATGTAGTGGATAGGACGAGTACATGTGATCAGATAATCTCTAAATTATAATGCAAACTTTAAAGATCTATGGTGTAAAACGCACAACGATAGATGGGCCCAAGTTCGTAAATAATATAAAGTAGATATAGGTAGATACCTATGTCTACCAACCTGCTGGTTCGATAGAAGTTTTGTGTCTTTCAAGTTTCCGACCCTTTCTTTCACACATTATATTGCTCTGCAATTCTTACAAAAGTAATATTGTACTAATATAGCAATTATTAGCTGCAATGGCCAGAGTTATTGTTGTGTTACTCGGAAACAGTAACTTAATGCAATAAATGTTACAAATGACTATAGCGAAATCAACAAAACGCAGTATGTTTTTTTACATGCTAAGAAAATAATACAATTTGTAACTCCCTATAAAATACTACTACCTACCTAATGTATTATATGTAGTAATTAGTTCTGACGTAGGTATACCTAACTAACGTAATTGCATTACTTTATCCTATTTACCCGACACTGACACGTGCACATAAAGAAAAATATAAGATACCTATTGAGTATGGTCGTATGGACAAGTTATGGTTTATGAGTACATATTTAACCATTCATGTATCCATATAGGTACATTTTATTAAGTAATAATATGAATATTGTAATAACTAATAATATTTAACAATATTATGTTATGTAAGTACCTAGAACCTTCATAAGGAACAAAAACAACATGTGTAAATACAAATTGTATATAAACACAAAAAAAAATAGTAAAATGTCCAAGTTTGTATATTCATATTTTAAATATACTATTGTATTGTCAACATAATCATAGGCATGTGCAGACCATTTTCACTGGTTGTGTACATTGTACAAGTATAAAAGAATATACAAATAAAGTATGAGTAGTTTAATCGCCAAATTTTGAAAAAAATTATCATTAACTTGTGAGTACCTACAGAAAATAATAACTCATGAGGTAAAAATGAAAAAAAAATTATAGAAAATAAGATAATCAATTCTCTGTATTATTAAAGAATAAATGTACCTAATATTTATGATAACAAAATATTGACATGATATATAAAATTATTTACAATTACTTATTAGTTATAAGGAATAGTTCAAGAAAAAAAATATATGAATAAGTATAGCAATAAAAAAATTAAATTTGATTATATGCTTATTCATAATGATGTACTTCAAAAATATTATCTTGTATATTGAATTCTAATTATGTAAAACAGTGGCTTGACAAACTTTATTAAATTATGAGACACAGTAATTTATATTAGTAATTACTAAATGCCTATTTACATATAGTAAGTGAGAACGATTTTCTTAGTTTCAAATTACTAAGTCTAAATTATCTGTGAAATGCCCAGTTTTCAAGACACCTACCCATCACCTTTTAAACTAATGCACTATCTCAAATAAAGTCTTTCGTTAAGCCACTAAAGTAAAAAATATATTTTCAAAAATATTAATAGGTACTTTTTGAATAGAGTCTAGGAAAATAGTATTGAACGTTAAAATATGTCAAATTATCAATAAATTGAGAAAATTAAGAAAAATGCTCTAAAAAATATACATTGACACTATTAACTAGTGTAAAGAGTTAAAAGACAAATTTGTCTTGTGAATAGTAGGTATAGATCCAGCCTGTTTGAGCCAATAGGTGAATGAGACAATGAACTACGAGTTCAATAAGCAATGTCTAAGGTACACATGCATACTGACTAAATTTAAGCTATCTAGTGTCCAAAAACAATACATTGTTTGAACAAAATATGTTTTTAAATATAACTTCAGCAACTAGTTCACAATAATCAAATCATATAAGCTAATTTAGTTACAAAAATGTATCCTTGTAAGTCATAGTGCTCCAATTAATCCAATGAAAAGTGAAAACTATATTTTTTTATTTCAGTACTCAAAATGACAACACAAAAATTAATCATTTTTTTTAGTATAAAACTTATATAATACAATATTAGAATGTATACATAGTACACAAATTATATTATGGTCAATAAAGTGAAAACAATTTTTAAGTAGTATTTTAATGGAAGTTCCATTATCCTACTACCTAAGAAACATATAAGTTATTATTGAACACCGTGTACGTATAAATATATACAAAAATTAACTTCTATTAAAATACATCATTATAATCATAAATAGAAAATATATATAAATCATAAAATAGATAATTTATCATAGTAGGTACTTTGAAATGGAGGATCATATGGACAATGTTCTATGTCTAGGTGCTTTTTTTGTAAGGGCTTTGAAATCTTTACTATCAACACTGTCTATCTCTTTATCTTTTAGCATTGAAATTAAATTGCTTTCTTTAGCATAATTGATTTTGAATTTATTATCATATGAGAATTGAGTATTTTGAGTTGGACTTGGATGAAATAAATTTATATTGAAATTAACTTTTGGTAATTGAGGAATATTAGAAGTCGTATTTTGTACTGATGACGTAGGATGAAAACCGTTGTTAATTCTTTTATTTGCCATACATTGGTCATTGTGAGTTTGTCCTGAACCAATTGTTGAACTGCCATATCCAAAAATGTTTTTCATGCTTAAACTTCGGCCAAGTAACAATGCGATCGATAAAAATATTGTTTTAATGATTATAATAATAACAATAGGAATCAAAATCAGTTGAGCCAAAAATGGTATATCCCCTAAAAAATAAAAGTAATAATACTTAAATTAACATTATAAATATATAATAATTATAAAGAGTAATTATTATTCTATAAAAAAACTCAAAATCAAAAAAAATTTGTGGAAAACTCCAGTTCTCGTAGAATGAATAAAAGATAAATAGAAAATATATCTTAGATGCAATTTTTCTTACTTAAAACAGATTTATTGAACACATATATAGATTCTCCTAAGGCTTCTATTGGTTTCATCATCATTTTACTAACCATTTCAGCAAATATGTCAGTTATAGAGATAGAATACTTAGGATCCAAATAAATTGCTTCTTTGTACTTTTTGCACTCATCTAGAGAAATAAATGTAAAAATTAAATTTAGTTAGAAAAATATGAAAAATAAAAGACATTACCTAAATTGTTGGTTCCAAACCAAGAAAAAGTAGCCCAGCCTGTCTTTGCACGGCACTGAGCAGGTAAGTACTCCAAATGAACACTGCGATTTATTTCGGCTTTCTATAATTACATAGCAATGTAAAAACACTATAAACTATATAATCAGCAATAAAATAGCTACAGTGATCATTGCTATTCTAATATTCTAACAATTATTTATTTAATAAAAGTAGAATTTTTTGAGATTAATTTAACACAGTAAATGTCTTTATTCAAGAAATGTAATGTATTCGTAAATCATTATTTTAGTTATTATATTTTGGTAACTGAACCATGAGTCCATGACCAATAAAAATCATTTAAAATAAGAAAAAAGTATGGATTTCTTACCGTGTACATGGTATACCAGGTTGAAGCAAATGCAAGTGCAAATATAATAAATAATCCAAATGTTAAGCTGAAAACATAATGGATTTTTTTAAAAATAATATACAGTGAAACAACTGAAATAAAACCAACTGAAATCCAATACGGCGCGTCTTGCTTAACCTGAAACAATAATTATAGTATGATATTAAGTAAAGTATTACCCAGCATTCTTTAACTTTTTTTCAAATAATTCTTGCTTAATGATATTTAATGGTATATACTACTCCATAAAGGTACAAACAACTGATATAACAGCAGACAACAACTTTTTTAGACATATTTTATGTTTTTAAAAGAATCTATACATATATTTATGCATAATTAAGGTAGCTGATAAATAGAGAAAAAATATATAAATAATAGATAGTAAAATAATGCAGTATTATTCTCAATTTATTTAATGCACAAGTCTTTGTGTTATATTAGTGACGGAGCATTTATGATTTTGCAGCTTCAACATTTTATATTAAAATAGATATAAGCTGATATTTTATTGTCTTATTATCTAAAGTCTATACTATTAAAATACCTATCAGTAGTATACCATTGACCAAAAAACAACGATTTACTTAATTATCTACTAATCACTGATCATATAACTGTTTACAAAGATAATTTCCATAGTTATTAAAAAGTACTTATAATGACATTAAGTATTTTTTTCACTAATTGCTTTATTATATTTACTACCTATCTAATTATCTACAAACTATTCAAATTATTAGTAACACATTAAATGAATAAAAATGACAGTTAGATACCTGATCATATATTTGTGAATGGCTATTTCTGTGAGTGGAGTTCATTTTCACTGGAGTAAATAGACCGCTTAAAATTCGATCAATTTCTGCATAATCTATATCCCTTTTTTTTGCCATGTTTTGTAACAACTCTAAATCTTGAACACTGAGGGTCACTGATGTGTACAACTTTAGTTCTCTGTTTGAAGCTTGATCAATGTTCTAAAAAGGAGCCACAAAATCAAATAGAATACAACATTGCTCAAGTGCAAGTCTCCAAAGTACATAATGTACAGATAAATAATAAATATACACACTTACCGATGACAGTCCAGTATTTATTAACAGTATGTTGATAAATCTTGAAAGGAAGACTGTACAGCGGTCATATTGAACGGCCACATCAGCCGTTATTTTTGGTGTAGGATTTTTCATTGATTTCGATGACCTATCGTAGTTGAGCATGTCCAAAGGATCGACGAATTCGTCTTCTGAACATTTTAGGGTATACTCACTAGACAAACACAAAACCAAAACGGTGATAGAAATAACTCTCATTATAATTTGTGATACCTTTACACGATAATTGTATACTCTCGTTACAAAACAGTACTATAATGAAGGAACGACACGATCCATAACTATTAACTACTTAACTAGTTACTACCTAAGTATTAAGTAACATCGAAATAATAATAATATATGTAATGGTTATGTGACAAAACAAACTGGCAATAACTTTGTCTCAAGATTATTATTGAATTTCCTCCTTATATTTAGTCCTAAGAATTGATAATAATTCCCGCCGTTATTTAAATAACAATGATAAAATAGACTATAAATAAAAATGTTAATTATTATACTTGGATATTTCCTATTGGTTATAACTTTATAAGTCATATTTATTATCATTATTATTATTATTGTTGTT
This sequence comes from Aulacorthum solani, assembly GCA_008528875.1. NCBI lineage: Eukaryota > Metazoa > Arthropoda > Insecta > Hemiptera > Aphididae > Aulacorthum > Aulacorthum solani. The sequence goes on along the minus strand of PVMI01062430.1, from coordinate 4,968 downwards.
TATTAAATGCTAAAACGGCAATTTTACATAGGTGTATAACAAATATGGTAATCAATTGTATGTTATTATATAGATACATATGCTATCACACATAAATGAATAAAAGACAAAAATTATTTAAGATAACAATAATAATTCAAAAATATACATGTAATATAATTAACTAGTATTTAAGTAAAAGTAGAATAGTGGCCTACGAACTAATTGTTATTTGCAGCTCTGAGCATGCTATGCAAAGTATGATTGAGTTCATAAGTCTTTGGTCATATTAGCCATATTGGTCATGTTGGTCATATTTTGGTCATATTGGTCTTGTGAGACGTGAGTTAGAACACAAATTTGGGATTGTTTTCTAGAAGAATGAGAATGAACTTTAAAAGGAATTATGATTGAACATAATTTAACACTGAATACTTACAATATTAGAGTTCGGGTTTTGTAGGCATTTGATTTTTCATTCTATTGGTGTAAGACAAAGCTATAAATTTGATTTATAATAAAAGAAAATGCATGAAGTTTTACTTTGCTTTTCAAGCTATTTTTTTATTTTTGAGTTATTGGTGCTTTTTTACTCTTAAGTAGGCAGGTACTTGTAAGATTTGTAGTATCGAGTATAATATGATTTGAAAAATCCGATACGCAACTAATTAATTCAATCGATTAATAATTAATATGATAAATAATAATATACAAAACGACAAAACTGTAAATAATTACTTAAACAAGCTCTATGTAAAATAGTAAAATTAGAAAAAATTAGTGTTGAATAGAAATGTTGGGTTTAAAACACTTAAGACAGTTGAAACTTCGATTTTACAAGATGTGAAAACTTTGATTCAAAGAATCGAGGAGAACATGGTGTATTTCAAACTAGCGCCCGTGGTTTCTGTTTATGTTGGAAAAAATAAGCTGGTACCTAATCAATAACAAAAAAAACCACTTTGTACTAATTAATATTAATTAGTTTATCTGCATATTTGCCCTGGGACTATTATAATTTAAATTTAAATTTAAAATTAAATTAAATAAAACAAAACATTTTACTAAAATATAGGATTGCAATAGTTATATTTGAAATAAATTATAAAATAAAGAATAATATTTTGATTTTATACTTACAAATTAAGCTCACATATAAACAGAATATTATATTACCTATTATATGATCAACAATTCCACAAGCTTGTTGATATTTTTTTTTTGTAGAATATTATATAGGTATAATATTAGTAGTGGCCAATAATCTAGTATGGCACCTACAATTAAGTGTTAAAGTGGCCCTGTAGCAGGACACTGTAATAGAATAACGGTCAAAATAATCAAAAAATTATATTTTTTCAAAATAAATACTTATATTGTTTCTTTTTATAGACATTTGAAATGTGCAACTTTTTTTCGATGTATCATTTATGTACCTGCCTCTATTTGTTTCATTGTTTATGAGTAAAAAACTTGACAGTTGATTATACAAGGTTCCTCATAATTGTTGGGTAGTAACGTAGTTACACCTTACACTCATCAATAACTTTATGGTAACTTCGTTATTATTATTTTTGGGTAACGCTAAAGTAACTACGTTAATTAATTAACTTAGCAGAACTGCAGAAGAACGCGTTACATTATAAATTGAATTATATTTTAATATTTTAATTTCTTAGGGGTAAATATATCGAGGTGTTACGAGGGCACTTTCGTGGGCAGTCCTTCCCCTCGTATCCGCTTCAAAAAATGTAATTATATTAATAACTTAATTAGTTATATAATATGTAATTGCAACATTTTCTCAGTATAGTCGATTGTATCGATAATATAAATAAACGATTCTGTGCTAATATTATTTTCAATTTCAATTTTCGGAAAAAACTAATTATAAACATCGAGCCTACAAGGCAGCAACTGCTAGACAGTAGACTGCTGCAGCCTGCAGGTATAGTCTATTTATTTAATTATTTTTAGATCATATCTGATAAAATATGTACATCGGGATTCGGGATTCCGGTGTCGCGTCGTGTCACTTAGACTTCGAGTTATATTGTGTATTTCAGTATTTGTTACTTGTGAATAACTCTCTAATCATTATAACGCAAAAAAGCACTTATAACTTATCAAAATGTTGAAGATACATTATTGTATAAAATCAATATAAAAATGATTGATTTAAAATAGACTTTTTTTAAGAAACTTAAATAACATAACAGTAGGTAACGTCATTGTAAGTATGTAATTACATTACTTTTGTAACAAGTAATCTGGTTACCTTTTTTATTTTGTAACTTGTAACGTAACTTAGTTACTTTTAAAAAGTAACTTACCCAACGCTGCAGTCATACATTATTCAATAATTGGAGTTCATATATAATTATAACTAATTAACTATTAGGTATATCCAACCCTTAACTCGTAATACAACAATATTCACATTTTCATAAGACTCAATTTTGGACTGTAAATTTGTTCATAAATGTATAGAAAATATTATTATACATATTATATTAATATTATAACAACAATAATAGGTATCATACTTTTATTACAATAACTATAAAACAATATATAATATAATATATTCTGGTTTAACGGTTAAAATAATACTATTATTGGCTAGATGGGCCGCGGTTGTCTGGTTGACATTATTATTATAATATCGTGCTTGCATGACGACCGCCACCTACATAGTTATTTATTTACGTACTTTATGACATTATTGTTATTATTTTCACGCCGGGCATCACCCCGCTACAGATATTGAGATCGCCAACGAAACTGTGCAAAAACGAACATTTAATTGTCTTCGATAACCACAGCTATGTCGTATAGTGAATCCGTATCTATGAATCGGAATATTCCGAAAGCAAAAAACTCTCCGAAAAGGAGACCCAAACCCAAGCCGTCCGTCAACAAGAATCAACCTTTGGAAAAGCCGAATTTTCATTCGCGCACCGGAAAATTGGTAGAAGTGTTGTACGGGCGCCGTCACTGCAGCTCCAGAGACGATTTAGCACTGTTGTGCACTTACTTTATTGCTAATAAAAGGTACATCATTCAGGAATCATAGGGAACGATTTTCATTATTTTTAATACCTACTTTATATGCGTCAGGAGCGGCTCCAAAAACTTGGTTGGGGAGCTAAGTCATAATTTCCAGAAAACTTTCGATAGTATAACATGTTTATTTTTATAATTTTTTTTTCATCAATGTGAATTTTTTTTTAAATACGGTCTTGGGGGATCGTGGTCCCCGGAGATGCCCGAATTTCGGTGGTCATATTTTATCCCAAATGTAATAATCTCGATTGCGTCCCAACACAAATTGGTTCACAAAATAGCGTATAATTAATAAAATAAAGTTCTATAAACCTACATTTCTATTAAAATATATCATAAATAGTATATTATATGTATATAAATAGTTATATAGTCGAATAATTGATTGTTTTGCAATAAAAAAAGATGTAAAATACAATTAATGTCAATAAATATTCATTAAATAGTGAAATAATAAATAAATTAAGGTATCCTAGGTAGTAGGTATCCCCCCAGAGCCACACCTGGCACGCGTAATTAGATCGGTTGCGTAAACAGACATCTCTTGATTGACGAGGAGGGATTTTTTCCAACAACTAATACAAGTTCTTAAAATAAAATGTTGCATAATAGTGGCTTTTAAAATACTTAATATCAAAATTAAAATATTTTGTCCTACGTTTGTATAGGCACAATAAACTTCAAAAGGGGACGAAACCATTTGTTCCAAATGTAACCCCAAATAATAAGTTCTATTCAGATAAACGCAAATTTAATACTAATATTGAAAAAGAAACAAGCTACGAATTGTAAGTATAATATTAATTGTGTTTAAATGTAAATTGTACAAGGGTTTTTATATACACTAATATTAACAAAACAAGCTAAAATTACTATACCTTAATTTAAAAAATAGTTTTTCCTTTTCAAAATTATTCATACACTTTTTACTGTTTTTTATAAGTCACTTATATAATGTAATATGTTGATTAATTAACGACTATGGAGTATATGGACTGTGATTTTATTGTTTACTATCATATTACAATTAAGTTGGTGGAATCTCATATGGGACCAACCAACAATTTCGTTTTATTATAAAATAAAACCGAAAAATTCCGGATTATTCAATTTGATTATTTTGTGTATAATATAATGTACTATTATTCATATTACATACATTTTGATTTTATATGTAGCCATGTAGGTACCTACCAATTTATTATCTTATTATTATTAAAGACTTTTTCAATGTAGGTACTCTTTTGCTCATATCGATAAGTTAGTACATTTAATTCAACGATAGAGACGTATATATTGGCATTTCGATGTTTGAATAGACGTCACTATGTACAAATAAACTTAAGAAAGGCTCCGTTTTATTGAGGTTTAGCGTGAATATGAAACTATGGAAACACGCCGGGACCAAAGATAAATATTCCCGATTGGATAGTTCGACGTTTTATACAAGGACTTTACTGTTTTCATTGTATTATAATATGATTTAAAATTTAAACATTATTTACCTATTATACCTACCATTATTTTTTAACTTAATTCTTTCGTCATAGTTTATTGTGTATAATAGGCTGTAGTTATGAAGTTAACAATTATAATATTTATGCCTAAATCAATCAAATTAAATTTGTATTTATAGTTTATATAAATTAAAAATAATACTATGGAAAAGCAGAAAATAAAATATGAAATTATTAACAGTATTATTAAATAATAAATAT
>PVMI01062398.1:0-28109 GCA_008528875.1 Aulacorthum solani | reverse complement strand
ATACGTTAAAAATAATTAAGATTTAGAGGAGTTAATTTCGAATTATACGTGAAGGCATATTGTCCGGCGACTTTTGCATCTCGCCCACCGTGTCACCACCACAAGTTCCCTACTCTCGTTACAGATAGAGCGAGTTATTTTTTATATCAGCCAGATAGATTAGAGTGACATCGAACTACAAGAATAACTAGGATTTGACAATATTCGGTCTACAATTTCGTGAAAGAACATATTATTTTGTAAAATCGAAACAATATAATATGGACGCGAGAATGACTAAAAACTATCCATATTTCATCGCGATTCGGCAGCTGCCAGCTTGCACGCTCGATGTCCGCCGACTGGCGAACACACCATACACCAGCGGTTCTTAACCTGTGGTCAGCAATACTCATATCGGGAGTATGCGGCAGCCTTTACACCTAACATAAGTCAATGTGTGACAAGAGTGCTTTATTACAGTATATTTTTGGATTATTATTTATTTTTTTGGTTAAAAAATTGGTAGGGGGTCCGCGATTTCTAAAAATCTTTCATCGGGGGACCGCGTTCTACAAAAGGTTAGGAACCGCGGCTGCTATACACGGTATCTGAAACAAGTTCAAGGTTCGACCAGAGTCGATCGGTCGAACAGTGAGCGAACTGACACGGTTGACGGGCACGCTGAACGCGGCGGGCAGCGATCCGGTTGCAATGTCTTATAGACAGTGCGCGGTGAGTCCGCTTTGGGTTTGAACGTGCCCAAAGGCCAACTAGCAACACTGATTATAAACAGTAATAATATTATTTAATATTATTGCTATTTTTGTCTATGGTATATGGTAATTGTTATAGTAAGTACCAAGTACTGTTACGGTACTATTCTATAATGGTAGTGCCGTAGTGGTGTAGTACGAAGCACGTGGTCTTACACCACTTCCTGTTCACGATGGTTATTTACGACGTGGCAACACTGGGGTATCACCGCGGCCCAAGGTGGTTGTACAACTTTACTGCGTTGAGTGTTTTAATAAATTACGAATTACTATTTCGGATTTACGGACAAAATTAGACCGGTCGGCGGGGACCGTTTGCCGTTCGCGGAATCGTCGGTCACAGTCCACCCGACGCCCGTCCTGCCAAGTCAACATCGTTGTTGTTATTATTATCATTATCTGTTTCACATCGTTTTTCTTCATTTACCTGTTATTCTTATCGTAATAATTGTACTATAATTTTGTACAATTTGTTTTTGTCTTTCATTCCGTTTAATGTATTTTCGTCAACCTGTTTTCGCAATCGATCGGTCTATCACACCCGCCAATATTTGTTTTTCTCGTAGCTGCCTATTTAGAATTTAGATTGTAGATACTCATAAATCGTTGTCGTGACTCGTGTAGTCTTGTGCAAGAAATTTGTCGGCAAAGCAAGCTGTTACCGATAATTTTTTTTTTTATCCGTCCCTCGCCTCTGAATTAAATAAAACGTTGATTTTGAATCTGTTCGCAACCGATCACGTGCGCCCAAAGCACTAAGTAAGTAGGTACCTATCGATACAATATTACAACGGACTGATGTGGTCCGAATCATATAATTATAGGTTGTAATTATGGGAGGATATAATGAAATTCTAGTATAAATATAATATACAGTGAAACCTCTCCTGATGGACACCTCCAGATACCGTAGATTTTCTTGGGGACCAATTACACATTTTCTACAAGCTGAACTGCCTAAATGGCGGCCACATAGAAATAGCGGATACAATTTCACCGACCGAGAGTGTCCGGTATTTAGAGGCTTTACTGTATATTATGGATATATGAACAAGATTCCCTATGATAATACTTATTTTATTTAACCGAGTACCTACCTCTACAATATATTATTCAAGTACCTACCCAGGTATCTATTTAGGCAAGCTCACTATTTTTTTTGATTAACTTGACACTCAAAGGTACATTGTTTGAGCTTAATCAAGTACTTAACAACCAATTTATTTATTTTTATATCTTTTACTTAGGTTTATCCAATGTCTTCAAAAAAGTTATTTTCTGTCAAAGACAAGGTCTTTGTAAAACGAAGAGGATATCCTGCTTGGCCTGCTTTAATAATTGGTATTAAAGCTAACACTGAATCGGAACTGATTTATACCGTTTTTTTTTATGGAACTGGTAACTATGGAGAATGTAAATCAGATGTTCTCTGTCTGTACGAAGAAAACAAGTATAAACTAGGTAAACCTCGAAGAAAACAAAAGAAATTAAAAAAATTAGTTGAAGCTCTCTTACAAATAGAAAATGATGCCAAAAATGATTTTCTCCCTGACAACAATGTTGAAGTATTTATGCCACCAATTTCTACAAAAAACATAAAACAAAAATTATCTTTGGATGATGAATCCAATAATGTGGGTAATACTGAAAATCAAAGTGAATTTTATTCGAAAAGTGAAAAAAATGAAGATGAAAAATTGATTAATGTGTCAAGTTTATCCGAAGGTTCAAAAGTAGTTCTATCGAAAAAAAGGATGTCTAATTCTACATTTTTAAAAAGAAAACTATCTGATAACACACATGAAGAAGTCCCGAAGAAGCTAATTAAATCAAAAAGTTTCAATTTTATGGATGTTCAACCCATAGTATTGTTAGAACCATTGAAAGGTGATTATTTAGAAAGAAAATTGAATGGAAAGCAGGTTAGTAACCTTATTTATTTTTAAGATGGACTAAGAAAATTGCAGCTTCATAAATATACTTTTAAAAAGTAATTTAGAAAATATTCATTGGGACATTATGCATGATGTATAAATGTTAGGTAGGTATATTATTGTTGCATAAATAATTGTATTTTCATTACACATAATAATATGGTCTATAGTTGGGGGCACAACATATGAGAGCGGCCCATCATGAACCAAGCAGCGTTTTTTTGGAATATTAAATTATTTATAATACTTATAGGTGTTATTTAATTTTTGTATATTTTAAGGCGATCTTTATTTTTATAATAGATGATGATATAACTTAACATAATGTAATATGTTGAAAACCAATGGTTGCAAAGGTAGGCATGATCAACAGGCCGTTGGGAACAGCACTCTTTGTTTGTCCTTCTGACTATAGGCTCAATGTCAGTTACAATTATTTATGTAACACTAATATACCTACCTACCTAAACATAGAGATATTGTGAACCTCTAATATCCCATTGTATTCCATTGAATATTTATTTAAATACTTTTTAACTTTATACCTTTACACTTCTATAAAAAAAAAAAGGTTAGGTTAGGTTCTTTTTTTTTATAGCTCTGGATTTAGTCTTATTAGAGATAGCAGGTACACGATAGGTACTTCACTACTTTATGATTGTTAGTCTTCTGTTATACCTAGGGTTAATAATTTATTATAAGTACCCATGTTTAGAAATTCTGTTTTTAGTATTGGTTCTTCTATACAATTTTAAAAATAGTTTAATTTAATTTTGTTTAGTGTAATATACAGTGGTGGATCTAGGATTTTTATTCTGTATTCTAATTTGATAATGCTTCTTAGGTAGTACTTATGAACAACTTCAGGGTGAAAACAAATTTAACATATTCTGTGGTAGTACAATCTACGATTAATATGTTTAGTTATATCTGATAAATTATATTTAAGTAATTTAGAATAAAAAAAAGTTCATGATGTTAATTTTGTTTAGCAAAATATTTAAATTGAGTCAGAAATTTAAGAATATGAGATAGGTAAATTACATAATATTACATAAATAAAAGAGGTAGATACTAAATTCATGTTATTCAATGTGCTAGGTGTTTGCGTGTACAAATATTATAATGTAATTAATAAAATAATTACGAATAATTATTATAGATAAAAAATAAATTATCATGATTTAAAATTTTATACCTAGGTATCTACTTACAGATGACAAATATATCCAATAGCTATCTTTTACTTATTAGGTACCTAATGTACAACCATCAAATAATTAGTCGGAAAGTACATTATTGTTAGTATTGATTATTCATAAATCGATTTTACAATGTTAGTCCGTTTCTAATTCAAGAAACAAAATATAATTGATTTAATATTTCTGTCAATTATGTGTAAAAAAGCCATGAACAATTTTAGTCATTACCTTTTAATTATTTCTTAATGTATAATTGTCTGAAAATAATGTATATTATCTTTATTTCCTAATTTATATTGTATACTGTCTAATTTGATTGGAAATATTGTTTTTTAACTAATCATAAACTGTAATTCCTAAATTTATGTCTTAGCTGATAACGTATCTATTCTATAGGTAATACCTTCATATTATTATAACATTATTTACTTAAACATTATTTTTTCTTACATATCTATTTAGTTTTAAAACATTTATGTTACTCAGGAACCTACAGTTTTCACTTTTTCATCAAAAATAAATTTAATATACTACACTTAACTTTTTTTTCACTGTTCATAAATATTAATTGTTATGTTATACCTATAAATGATAAAATAAATATTGAAAAATCATTTAATCAATGTATATATATAGCATTTGCTTCGCATTCTAATATATCAACCAAAAAATGTTTGTACAAAATAAATGAAATTGGCATTTTTTTATACAGGTTCTGATATTTGTGTAGTATTGACATAAAATCCAAATTTCTTATTTTTTATTATATTATTTACTTTTCTATAGCAATTTGGTTATTTAACAACATAACATATTTATCCATCATACTATCACAATTAACAATAAAATAACTTTTTTTAAGTTAATGAAACATATTGTTTATACATTATTGATTTATAGATTTGTCTACTACAAATATTTTTTTTTAACTAGAATATTAATTGTAACATATTAAAACCATTTGATTTATTGGTAAATACATTGTGGTTTGGTAAACAATATAATTTTCTGAATGCTCGGTATCTAAAACTTGATCATGAATTTTTTTTTTTTTTTTATTGGCTCTTAGTAAAAACTATAATAGTGATCATTAATTATTATATTATTATATTCTCATATTACACTTAAACTTAATTATTGTTTATTTTATATTTAAGAATATGGTATTAGCCTAGTATAAGTATGTCTTAGTTGTTGTAATGTGGAATTAGTAACTTAATAATATTATAATTTACAGAATTTTGAGACTGCTAATAAAAAAATTGCTGCCAATGAACACATTTCTGAAACCCTTAATGCTACTAAATCTGTACTTGAATCCAGTGACATCTCATTAAATAACTGTGAAACTGCTGAACCAATACAAATGAATGGTAGTGTTCAATCAGATTCAATTCGTACATCACGCTTTGGTCGTAAAATCAAGCCAAACAGATTGTCTGACCATAATTTTGTCACCAAATCGCCAAAAAATAATAAGTTAAAGAAAGCAGATTCCAAAACTATAAAAACTCATGATTTTGATAATAATGAAACTGGTGATTCTTTAAAACAAAATGTCAAAACTAGAGGTAAAATATTATTATTTTTTTGCTTATGTTAACAACTCACATGTACGCTGAAATATTATATCTACCTATACAGGAATTCATTTTCTTATGTGAAGAAAATGGATTTTCTTTTCCTCAAAAGTGTAAAGTTTAGAGTTCTATCAACTGAGCCAATTTTTAAAAACATATTTATTCAGATAGTCTCAAAAATGTTCCAATGTGGGAGCATAACTGAGCATTGACAGTAGTTTGTCTATTTTCCTCAAAAAAATTAAGCCCAAAATCACTCCAAATATGGAAATCGTACACTACATGGTTACTTTTGGGGATTGTAAAGGTCTTTTGTAAAGTCGCTTTGAATTATTTTTAGCCCAGTAAATTTTGTTTATTCACCATTCTACTGAAATGAAAGTGGGCCTCTTACTACAGAAAAATGTTTGGTATCAAAGTACCAACCTTTCAAAACTACTCATGTTTCTTTTGCTGCACCCTGTTATATTGATTTACTATTTATAACAGCATTATAACATTATTTCATACTGATAATCAGTCAACAAAAACAGTAAAATTAAGAATGCATGGACTAATATTATCTGCTTTTTATTTTCATTTACATTTTTTATGCACTTGATCATTATTAACGACTGATACCTATATTTCTTACTTATATGATTTCAGATTCAAATACAAACGGAATGAAGAATTTTAAAAATAATATAATATCAATACCCGTGTCAATACCATGTACACTTGACGTTGTATCAAAGAAAATATGCCTATTGAAAAACAACCGTCATGAGAGAAATCCACCAAATAATTTAATTAAAAATGTTATGGGTTCATTATCAAATAAAGATGTTGAATGGAAAAAAATGGAATTAAACAAAGCAGATAAAGTTAATTTGCTACTAACAGAAGTAAATTTGCTTGATTATGTTAATCAATTAAGCTCTGCTTTATCAATCAACTACAGCAAATTAAGTTATGAAATGGCATTGAAGTCATTGGAAGATATGAGTAAATTACCATTTAATGCTCTTATGTTATTGAAACACAGATGTGTCATTGACAAAATTACAAAAGTCACAAAGTATGTAGGTGATGTGAATAACTGGTCCTTAAGCAATGAGGAAGCTATTGAACATGGCAATAAAGCAAGCCTAATTCGGTGCAAAGCTCAAAAGGTATTGCACAAATGTACATCATTATTTACTGTACTCGATGGACAAACATTCCAAGAGGTATATGACCGAGAAGTTAATGAGTTTATTACAAAAACTAAACATTTGACCAATGATCAGATTTATGGTTGTACTACAGATAAATTGTACAAATAACTTCTTCTGCAAACAAGTTCAAGTTGCAACAATGAGTTGCTGTATTTTTAGTCATCCATCATTATTACATACAATTTTGCATCCATAAGTATTAGTTTTTAATTGTTATTACCTACATGTTTAATAAACTTCAAGTTAAATCTTGTCTAAAAACGAAATAAATGTAAAAAAAGTCAATTTATAATACAATATTGAGAATAATATTATAATTTTTTTTTCATCTAGTTATATTTTTAATTTGTTGAAAATTATTTAATATTCTATGTCTGTTGTTTCAATTTTGTTGTTTGTTAATTTATTATATTTTATACATTTAGCATGCACAAATCGATTCAGACATAAAATAATATTTTAAATGTACCTATTGATTATAATATTATCAATATTCAACCTTTCTATTCTAAAAAGTGTAATAATTATTAAATTATATTTGATTAAGAATTTCCTATAAAATAACTATGTGATGAAAATTACTATTAACTTATTCAATAATTAACTGTACAATTTTGTATTATTAAGTTCTAGACTCATCAATTTGCATATTAAATAATGAGCTGATTTGATTGTACAAAAATATGTATAAAATGAAAATAATTTATTTCATCATAACTTAAGAGTGACTTAAATGAGTTATATTTAATATTTAAATATGTATTTATGTAAAACAGTCTGACATAATTTTTTTGTATCATTATGCTAGTAAAAAATATTACATTTAAGATTACCACATTGTGTAAAGGAACTAAGTATAGAAATAAACAGATTAAATATTGTTATAATATGATGTATGATTATTTTAAATTGTAAATAATATTTTAGTACCTAATTATTGATTTAACTATTAAAGTAATTTTAGCATGGTCAAAATGAGTGTTAGATAAAGTATTACCAAACCAATTGACTAGGGATTCAATCAGGAGCACTAAACACACACTTTATTTAGTTCAATTAAACTGCCTTCAAAATAAGGCGGGTGGGTAAAATAAAAGATAATATTCCGTAGTGTTTCCTCTATAATTTTATAAAATAGGAATGTCATTAAATTATTTATATATAATTAGTTAAGCTCATTTCATAGTTGTCTGAAGTGGTGGGTGGGTCAATCATACCATTTGAACTGTCAGTTTTAATTTCTTTCAGTGCCACTGGATTCAATAATAAAAATTATAACAAACACTATGGGTTTTAGCAATGGTTCTTTGGTTCCACATTATCAAGTTTTTATTTTTAAGTAAAATGTATACTTGTTATAATTGATAATCGAGTATTTCTAAGCACATTAACAAAAAAAAAAATTAACTTTGTTTTATTTAGCTTATTCAAATAACTAATCTGATACTTAATGACAATAAAAAGGTATTTTTATTAAAGCTATTTCAGCTCAACAATTAAATTATTAACACAATTCAGTTATGGTGAAAAATAATTAAATTTCAAAACCAGCTTCTAATATAAAGATGATTATTTTTTTTTATGACAATTTCAGGATTAGTATTGAGGATGGAGAAGAGGTTGAGTGGGATATTGAATGTACTATGGGAACTGAGCAAAATTAGTCATTTAGAGTCTAAAGACAGACAATCAGAGGGTATATGTTGAAAGTCACCAATACTTTTGGTGATATGTAATATAATATACAGAGGTGAGTTGTTTAGCCTAAAGTTGTAGGCATGATCGGGTAGTAATGAATGGCCCACTCGCAGTTGATTGAACTGAATGATGGAATATCTAGATAGATTTAAGTTATTGAACCAGGTTTTTATATTAAAGATGTATTGGGGTGCTTGTCCCCCTTCAAAAAAAAAATAGAAAAAAATTAACTGATTAATTTTACAGTATTAATCCTGAATATTATAGTTTAATCTTTAAGTATCTATTTTAAAAAAGTAACCAGAATCTGAATTACATTTGTTTTTTTTTTTTGGTTACATAAAAATAATATAATTTTTTTATAAGGACTTGCTTAAATTATTAGGTACCTACCAAGGTATATAGGTAAAATATATAGGTATATATTAAAAAAAAAAACCTTAGCCTACTTAAAATTTATTTTTTGTATTTCTTGTATAATACTACTTAGAGTGAATTAATATTATATTTTTAAACTATTTTACTCACAAATAAAAATGTTATCATAAATTATAGATGGAACAACATAAAAATCATATTGTTTATAAAAAGATTAAAATTAGTCTATAAAAAATGTAACGAACAATAACATTTTTTTTTAAAATACCTACAATAAATATTACCTAAGAGGAATTTTATACAACATTCCCAAGCATATTAGATATTAAAATTAAAAATTTTAAACATTAAAATAATAAGAAAATTCAACTGATTTTAATGTATTTTGTCAAAATTTGAAATTAAAACAATAGTTATTTTATTGTATTCATAAATAAAAATGTTGCACAGGTATATTTTTGATGATCATTATAATTGCTATAATTACAACTTATACAAGGAGTTACTTACTTATTATATTTACATGTTTCTTAGTTATTACTTATATTAGGTACCTCGTTATTGGCTGACTAAGGCAAAAAATGTTGGGAACTTCTGGTCTATGCCTACAATATTATTATAGTGTACCTATTTAAGATCGGAGCATTTTCTACAATTACCGAAATCTTAAGAGTCGAAGACCCAAAAAATAATTAAATACATAACTGTAAAACTATTAGGTACCTATGACAATCACTTCGATCAAAATCTAAATTAAATTAAATGTTGTTTTTCAATAATATTTGGATATTCTTCTTCACCACAGCAATATAACAATCGATGAATACCGTCGATCAAGTTCTAAAAACCGAAGTGCTTATGTATTAAAAATAAGTAAGTTTTCTTTGTATATTATAATACATTTTTATTAAATATTTCCTAAAAAAAAAATGAATAATGAACTCAAAAAAGAAACTAATTAAGAGGCTTAATGGCACGTTGGCTATTATGAAATTGACTCGTTAAGGAGGGAAAATGTTGCAAACAAAAACACACAGCAAACGGAAAGCGTAATTTTAGCTAGACGACGAAGGAAATTATTTAAGGAAGGGTGGCTTGTAATTAAAAAAGATTTACGACTGCTGAAAATATTCATCTCTTTCATTGCCCTTCTTTCGACGTACATTTCAACCCTTTAACAAAATATATGATAATATACCCAATATGTGGAATATTGATAAAATGATCAACAGGCCTGCAAAATAAATCGCATTTTACCACTTAAGTCACCAGATTAACCTTCTTATATTTTTACTATTTTTTATACCTACTCTTATCGGGTATCTACCTATAATTGTATTGTTACCCTCTTCGTGGCTTCTGTGCCGTCTTACAGAACGAATGTCTACTTACCCTATCTATCCACATAAAAAGTGTTTTACTTTAGTAGGTATTCAAATCGACCGATTTTGATATATGCTGTAAAGCGATACATTTTCACTCATTATAATAATACATCATATCTATAGTCTACTTGGTAAAAATATGTGACGTCACAGTTCTGTGATGATTTTATTTGTTGAGTGACAATTTGATGTTATAATTAGGTACATATTATGCACTATTATTGAGTTGGTATCAACTAATCCATCTGCATGTATAGCTTATAGGTATAGTGAATAGGAGCAGCCAGGGGGAGTTTTTGATGTTGAAACCCCCATCCCTCCCATTTCACAATCCTGACTACTCCACATGCTTAATTTTTATTTTTGGATGGGTAATTTTATTTTATTTTTTAGATAAGAATTTTGTGAATCAGGATTTTAAATTTCATATGAATATAAAAAATATAAAATGGTATCTTTAATTTCAAAATGTTGAAACGGAAGTAAGATGGTAAAAAATAGATCTTCTAAGAAATAAATTCTTCTTGAAAATTTCGGGGGGATATCCTATGTAGTAACTATATGATAATAGTATTAAAAAATGAGTTTTATTATTAACTTACTATAGTAATAAACGACAGGTACCTACGTGAGTAAAAATGAATACCCAAGTCAATTTTTATAAATAAAAATATTATACCTACTTTTAGTTTGTAGATAATTTTAAGCCGGGTTGACTGGTGACACTGAAATTCAAATATCTCATTCATAATAATGTTAGTGAACACATTGGTTTATAGGTACCAGTCTACTAGGTATTTATACTTTTATGACGTTTGTAAAATGTTTTTTAATAATAGTAATTAATATTATGCGTAGGTACATCCTAGTTACCTGTTTACATTGTGTTTAATTAGTTGAGAACAGTAAAATATGACCTTAACTTTGAGGTTGAACTATGATCCGAATATTAACTACTTACCTACACAGGATTCAACATAATGAATTGAGAACTTAAAGGTCAGTATTTAAAGTTTATTCAGACGAATTTATAGGTTAGTTTATATGAGTAGGATTTACAGTTAATTTACGGTTGAATTTGAGACAGGTCTCTTTTTATTGACTTACAGTGTTAGTCATTCATGAAGGGTTGTAACATAGTTGTTACAATTTTAGTATACAAGTTAAACCAATAGAATGGTATTTTAGCCAATAAATTTAATACCCAACTATGAAAATAATAGTTTTTATGTGTTAAAGTCTGGATATAATGAATTTTATGACTTTAATTAGGTATAACAACATGCGCATATTTTATTGCTCAATATTATAAAATAAAACAGAAAAAGTTATTCAATTATGTAGGTTTATTAAAATCGTAATGTTTAGCTTGGAAATTAGATAGTACCTATGTAGACGTATGTATTTTATACTCTAATGCTCCTAAAAATGTTGTAGGTATAAAACATTTTTTAGATAGGGACCTACTAAATATATATTTTTGTTTTTAACTTTTAATTTGTAATTTATAATAATTTATACTTTTTATGATTTGTATCTCTTTTCCTCCCTCCAACTGGTATTTATTTTACCCAATACTATACTTTATTGTTGAACTTATGTTTTCCAGACCTTATGATGCATATATTAAGCTAAGTACATATTTTTCTTTCTTAATCGTAGGAAATAACAGTATACATTTTGAACACAAATTAATATTTTATTGATGATTCTTTTAACGGATGGAACGGAAAACATAAAGGGTTGGGGTTAGTCGTAGTCATTAGCAATGACTCATTATACTCTGCTGTGGGCAGAACTTAAAATGTCTATTGATGTAACTAATTAAAACAAATTGAAATATTGTTAAATTGATAAAGTAAATACTCAGAATTACTTTTTTGTATCAGTAGAGTTTTTTATAACCATGATGTTGCCTCACTCTCGTTTAATAATAATGGGTACCTACTACCTAATACGAATTACAGAGTACAGTTCTTCGTAATAGAATAAAATAGAATAATATTATTATTTATTACGTTAATTTAACAATTTCCAATCAACTTTGCAGTTTAACAGAATGTATTTCGTATTAATATGACGGCGTTATAATATACCTATAGGTGGATGATAGATACCCTACCTACATAATGATATAATATTATTATTATACCCATATAACATATTGTGATTTTACGGTACTTATTTTAGTTTTGACTGCCCGTAGATTGGATTGTAAAAAAATGATGGATAACGTCATATAACGGTTAATGTATAATAGTATATAATATTTACATGGGTTTATTATTGCGCGGACACGCTGCTTATTTTACGACCCCAATCGAAACAAGCGTCCGGGTATATGTACTTTTTACGACTGTTTTACTATATTATATTACCCCATATTTCAAATACCATATCGCATAATAATAATTGTACGCCCCAGAGACACAGCAGGTATAGGTATATTCCGAGGTATACTCAGAATTTCAGTTCCACGGTAATGATTTTTTTTCCATTTTCATCTATCCATATATTTCATATTAAAAATGTCAATTTCTGACAATAAAAATTAATTTTATAGTTTTGTTGTAATATGACTGTACATATAGTATTATATTTATATGCATGTAATATATATTATAATTAGGGCTAGGATTTTAATGCTCTAAAGTATTCAAACAAATTATACAAAAATTACTTCAGAATCACAAAACATGCATGACAAAAATTAATTAAAATTAATTTTTATATAATTCAAATTAAAATACTAAAACGCACTATCAAGAGATGATCATCACGTGGTTACAGCACTGAAGACTGTTTTTTTAGTTTGTCATTACATGATTGGTCTGGCCAGTGCATAGGTACCTGCTATAATAATGCGATTTAAGAAACAAACAAATTTAGTTAGAATTCGGACAACGTAAGTTAGGAAAATTTTTAAACGTAAATATGGCTGCCCACCATAATTGTTGTAGTAAACCTCGATATTATAATAGTGAGGTTATTAAAATATTAAATAAATTGTTTTAGATAAAAAAACACAAAATTCTCTTGGTTATTCTCTATTTTTTATTTTTAGGGCAGTGGACTTGTAGCATTTGCATATTTGCTTTGCACAATGACAATAATAGCTGAGAAAGAAACAAATACGTTTCATGCTGAAACAAAGCTAGTTTTGAAATTTTATTTTGCATATAAATGCATATTTCGAGTTTTTTGTTGGATTCGGGCATATTTTTCGATTCTATACTCATAGATGCACATTTTAAATTATTTATCATTTATTAATATTTTTTTCCGTCAACGTTTTTATTTCAAGTTTCAACTAAATACTTAACATACAACCAGAATAATTTTAAATTTTGTTCATATTATTAATATGGTTGTTGACTGTTTCCACATGCATGTTTTTCCTAGAAACACGTCTCAAGGATTGCCGATTAGATTTCCCGGTAATTAATTTTATTTATAGACAGATATTAGACATATGATATTATCGATCGGGCCACGGGGACGTCGGTCTCAGACATCAATATTCAGAAAAAATATATTCATATAAATAATCTTATTTTAAATGGAATATCATATGCATAATAATTTTAAAATGCATATTTTGTATATTATAGTGATTTTTTAGAGCTACAAGTCATCTGCCCTATTTATTATGAATGAATAAAAATAAAATGTGAGGTGTGTGACTGAAGTGAATATTTAAAAGAATATTTAACTTTAATGGGAATTAAAATAATAAAATCAAAATCGATTGGAAATCGACTAAAAGTAATTTCAAGTTAAAAATGTACAAACCTGTTATACACAAACGGTTTTATGTCGCCTATGAAATATTCACTTCAATAACAATTTTAAACTTATTGTAAAGGTTCATAGATAAACATGTATATTGTGTAGCCTAGTTTTGCAAGATAACGTTGTTTCATAGACAAATGACTTTCTCATTAAAATAGTAGAATCATTAATAGTTTATTATTATGATGTATACTTAAATATACGTAGATATACTTGTGCAGTTGCGCTTGTTCACTGTATTTAGATTTATACATTATATATATACAGTGATATCATATATTTTCGTAAGAAATGTACATTTATTTTTTATTATTAAAATAAGCCTCTGAAACTAGGCAATCTGCTGACAATTTATTTTTTTCTAGTAATTATAATAATTATACGATAATACGATATTATAATGATTGTAGCTAAGGTTTTGTTGGCATACCATGTTCCTTTTGTTCTTCGACATATTTTACTATTTTGTTGTTTTTATGAAACATTTGTTCTGACTGCTGAGATATTAAAACTTCGTGTCTTTAATGTTCGACATGCGGCGATGGAATAAGTAGGGAGTGTGTTTATGGTTTCACGGATCGTTGGACGACACGTCACGATAGCCCGCAATACATCACGGAGTAACTGACAGCTACAAGTCCTCTTACGTTTTGTGACCAATTTTTTCTTCTTTGTTTTACACAAACCATTATTTTTATTAGAATTCTCAGTACGACATGCTCCATTTGGTCATGCTGTAAGTATGTTATCACACAATCGATCAAAGCAAATTTTCTCCATCCTCTTATTATAATTGTCATTTTGTACATCCGCTGTAGTTGTATGCACCTAAACCTATTCAGTATGAAACTCTCAAAGAAATTAAACATATTATGTTATATCGCACACGATCTATTATACTAAGCTGCTCGTATATTATTGTCCAAGTACCTATATAGTATAATATAGTGCAGATAATAATCAAATTAGTGGATGAATTAAAAGCAATTAGTTCTGAAGGGAATTTAACTAAGTAGCAAATATAATATTTTATTTATATTATTTAAATACTTCATCACATATCTTATTTTATGTTAATATTATATTCAACTCTTTATATCTAGGGTATAATGTTCATATTATTTATTAAAATATTAAACTTTAGCTAAGCAATAAACATTATCATAAATTGCGCTATAGTTGTCTGTTTAAAAAACGAATATTATTTCCCCCAACTTCATACTTAGGTGGTATATCACTTGTCGTGTATCAATCAATATCAATATAATTTAAAACACTTGCCTATACTTTATTTATGACTTTGAGTTTTCAGAATTTAATAGGTAGATAATTAAAAGTAGGTAGTTACTAAATAATAGTCAGAAGTTATTGAAAATTAATTATAGTAAGTACTAAGTATACATGATTTAAATTTGAATTACCTATCCGATATTTTAGAAAGTTGAAAGTTGTTGATTCAATAAATTATTTAAAAACAAAAAATAGCAATTACTATTCTCAGTATAAAAGGATTAGGGTGACTACTATAATATGACATAAGTACGAAAACCTTATAGGCATATTATTTTGTCTGTATCAGTGACTCTAGTGGCCACGGTATCTACAATATACCACTGTCTATTTATTCTGTATAAAATATAAATGTAATTGTATGTTATTTCTGACTCCCAATAGAGATCTATTAAATAATGTTTTTTGTTGACATTCAATTAATTAAAAAACAAACTTTTACTGTTATTATTTAATTAACTATTGGTCAAGTATATATACTTGTATTTTTTATTTTTATTTTATTTTTATTAAGATAAGATAATATGTTCCTATCCTTGGCTATCTACATCTATTGATAATTACAATGGTACATTTTTAACTATTTGAGCATGATTATTAATTTACATAGAAATATACATAGTAAGATAGAAATTGCTATCTAGTATATATGCATTAGTGATCTTTAACATTAGTGATAGTTAAATACAATTTAAGTAACAGTGAACTGATATAATAATAATTAATAATATAAATATAAATATTAAGTATAAACAGATATAATATATATAACAATTATAAACTTATATATTAGGCATTACGAATATACTTGTATAAAATAGTATATTTTAGTCTAGGCACGCGGCCTTCAGCTGTTTTTTATGGCTCACCGATAACAAAATTAATTGATAGTTAATTGTAAAAATAAATTAATAAAAATAAATATAAAATAAAAAATTATACAATTTTTTATTTCGGGCCACGATTAAGTTAGAGATGGATGTATACTATGTACTATACTATACACATTATGTATTAATTTTCTGTCTTATTTTCTAAAACCATTATGGACTAAGTATTGCATAGTATTGTAAGTAATGAACAAAATTAAAAATTTGTGTATAATGTTTTTTTTCAATAAATTTTCGGTTTACGTGGTAAACTAGGTATTCAGTAATATATTTGGCACAGTTAAATACAATGTAGTCTAATATGTCGCTCGTGGAAACGCTTTTCTAGGTATATGTATAGTGTAAATATACTGTTATATATCACGTTAAAAAAATCAAGTACAATCAAGTCGATTAATATAATAATAACAATAATGATAAGAATATGACGTATATTCCTCAACAAAACATAATATTATAACTCCTGCATGTAGGCAAAAACTAAGCTTAAATGTTCCCGAAGAACATTAGGTAAATAAAGTATAAACCTACAATAATTCGTAGAATTATCGCCGGTAAATGCTAATAACACATGGCAGGTAAAACTTATCATGTCATAATATTATTATAATACGTAAATGGTAAATCGTTTCTATCGGATAACTTATGCGTCATTAGTGGCAGTCCGCCCACCACATTAGTGCATAATATTATTATGCCCTGAAACATCAGCGCAGCTCTGACCTGGCTGTATATAGTTGCTCGTTTGCCGTTCGCGAATGTTGTGCTGCAGCCCGGCGGAGAGGGCGGGAAATAACAATGCGAATAAAACTTTAGAAAGCTGCGGGCGGATTGCGCGCGGGGAACGCGTCAGCGGTTAAAAAACGTAGTTGCGGGCTGCACAAAGCGTACATTTTATAATAATAATAATAATAATAGTGATAATAATATTTAGGTACGTATATATATATATATATAGTATTATTGTATTATGATAGTTGGGTGTACATAACAGTATAATAATACCTATGTATTACCTATGTGCCTACGCTATTAGCACCTATATATGGTATATAGAATTTAATATCGTACATACAAGTCTCAGCGTACTAACACATATTTATATGTTGTACATTATATGATATGTTACGTGTGTGTGTGTGTGTGTGTGTGAGTGGGTACATCAAGAACACGCTTCGAATCGCTCGCGGTTGAACGAATCCCGAACGTCTTTTGTGTTTCCAAAGTCTCCGGCACGCATACATGGGGTTTTTTCGATAAGCCTTCGCGAACGGTGGTTAACACTCATCAGGAAATGGCAAATCGTAACAAAAGACAATGCCGCGCGCTCATCAGGCGATTACAAGGGACGCTAATGAGGTTATATTGTGCAGACAGACATTTATCCGTCGAGTCTCGCTGTTTCTCCCCGTGCCACAGCTACTGCCTCCACAACCACCACCACCACTACCGTCGCTTTCTAAGCGCCCGCTACTCTTTCCAGTCCTCTCCGCGCGGTCGTTCCGCGGTCGGTTGGCATCGGCTCGGGCTCGGTTGGCTGGATGGATATTGCTGGTACCGGTCCTGTTGTTCGTTCCGCTGCATCGAGGCTTAAAGGTATCGTCGCTGTTTTCGAATAATACAAAGGGCCCCGTGCCGAGCGGGTACCTGTGTATTATATTGTACGCCTTCGGTTTGCTATGTATCCCCTCTCCCTCCGTCTCGTCCACCATCTCTGTTGTCGGGGGTCGGCGTGTGGGACGAGTGAGACAAAGCTTTAAGAACGCCACCGTCGTCGCTGCCACTCGCATTAAATACACACTCCTCGACGGTCTACCTGTAGTGGGGTACGGTCTTCCGTTTGCCGACGACCCCGCGCAGCCACCCTCAACTCGCTCGTCGCACGATCATCGCGCGTCGTATCCGTCCACCTAACCCTCAGCCCGCCTGCATGCAGTTTGTTCATGAATTCAGTTCTAGACACAAAACGACTTTTGAATATTCCATTGTATTCTATTATTATAATAAATCGCGCCCGACCATTAGGACTGACGAAATGACTTCGGATGCTCCTATCTTTTTTAGAGTCTTTTGTCGTTTAAAATGAGCATTGAAGAACAATTTGTACCCTCTTGGAAAATTTACATGGTAGATTTCTCATCTAAATTATTGTAGTTTTAAATTGTGTTACAATTACCTATCATATATACCAATGATATTGCCGGTGCACTGAAATCATACAAAAATATTACACATTCACAGAAAACATACACTTCTTGATCACATTGGGAAATAAGATCATGGAAATATAGATTTTGAAAATATTTTTGGCTTTTATTCAATAATCCTCCTAACAAAAGTTTTCGAAAATATTCAAAATAATTAATTGTGTTTGTTAATTGTTCCCATTCTTC
This sequence comes from Aulacorthum solani, assembly GCA_008528875.1. Lineage (NCBI taxonomy): Eukaryota > Metazoa > Arthropoda > Insecta > Hemiptera > Aphididae > Aulacorthum > Aulacorthum solani. The sequence goes on along the minus strand of PVMI01062398.1, from coordinate 9,613 downwards.
AATTTATAAATTCCCCATGTAATAAATTAGTTAAATATAACATTTTTATTTAATATTGTTTTTTTTTAAAAAACGCCAGAGTCCATCAATAGTTTTTATATATGCATATGAGTAACATGCTCTACAAAATATTGTTTGTGATTTATAATATTTTTTGAGTACTTTTACTATTATTATAATTGTTATTTTTTTGTATTAAACAGTGCTCTAAGCCCTTACAATATTCATCTGCAATTTTATCCTTATTTTTATTTAGTTTTTGATAGTTGGTAATAAATACTAATAACTAATAATGTTGATCTTTTGCCTAAAAAATAACGTTTATAAAATTCCATTAGGACAATGCCAACATAATTCAAAACATTAAGAACCTTGAACTCTTTCAAGGTCATATTGTTCAGAATTTTTAATTCGTCGTTATCAAAATAAACAAGCATAATATATTCCCAGTAGGTACCAAACTAGGGCCTATTAGTAAGTAGCATGTTATGTAGCATGCTATTGAATGAAAGTTCATTATTTTTTAGATTCTGCGCGAAAGCGAATAGAAGTCTTGATTTTACAACGATGTGTGTTATTTTTTATTTTTTCTAGGTGTCGTCACATATTGGGGAACTCGAAATGCTTTGGTTTTGAACTTAGAGGATAATTTCTAGCAGCTGATTTTCAAAATTATTTGACACTTTTCTATTTATCTACAAAGACATATAGTTTTTTTTCTTTAATGTTGATACATTTTTTTAAAAATATTATACTAAAATACCAAGCTATAATTGCAATTTCGGATTCCTCTCAATACTTATGATAATAAACTGGAATTAATCACTGTATCATTTATAACGTTTCAAGTTATATAATATTAGTTCGTCCCTTAATCTATAAAATCGGTCAGATAAAAACTATATATTAATATAATATTTTAAATATTTAATATTGATTTAGTATTTTTTTATACTCACTTACAGCACAGTTTATTTTTATTAGCTTTTTCATTGTACAAATTACTTTATCCACCCACTATTCAATAATTAATATCTCTTCAAATGATTTATTGTTGACAACGTTATAAGACAAAATATTTTAAAGTTCAAATTGACTAATTGTAGAAACGATTTGTTTAAAATTAATATTATGTAATTACTAATGACTAATATGGCTGAATAGTTATATACATAGGTAACATAGATTAAATATACATAATATTTATTCTACATTTCATTGATTGATTTATTTATGTAATAGAATATACCAGTTAACTTACCCCAAGTATGGGGTAAGATGACGAATTCAGAAATTTTTTTTTTGTAAAAATTAAAGTATTAAACTTTCATACTAACGCTTGAAATTAGTATAGGTTATTTTTCATATTTAAAACAATGCTTGTACAAAATTTCAAGATTTTCAGTCTATTTTTTAATAATACAAATATCAATCAATCCTTAGGTTCGTCAATTTACCACACACTCTTCCTTATATATGATATTCTATGTATAAAATAAATACTGCTCATTCATTATTTATTGACATATCGTATACGGGCATCGATGATTACAATATACAAGTTTAGTTTAAAATTTCAAACGAATAATTTTTATATGATGTCATGTTTTTTGTAATACACTTTTTAGAACTTTAAAAGTTTTTAAAAGTTCTATATAACTTGTTTATAGATTAGAAATTTGACCCAGTATACTTTACAGTTTACAGAAACAATTTCAAGTTTCAACAAATCCGCATTTTTAATTGAAGTATTTTAACAATTATTAAACTATCTTAATTTCTAATGAGTATAATCAAGAATAATTCTATATTATAGTATATAACCTTAACTTAATCCCTAGTTGTATTCAATAAATGTTTGGAATGTTGAATACAAATTATATGGATTACAAATTTCAGCTTATACATCGTATAATTTATTACTAATTACCTACATATCATTTTGAGCAATCGTAATACAGTAGTTTAAGAACTCTACCTAATAATAAATACACGCATATTTTATTTATAATTAATGAATTTCAATAAAACTTATTTGACTGGTGCATATGAATAATATGTGTATTGAGTTTTCTGTGCTCATCTTTGTATACTTTCAAACGGAAAATATGAAAATTAATTTCATTTTTTATAACCATAAAATTATAATTTAGTAGATTTTCATGATGTAGATCTTCAATAATGGATTAAATAAATGAAAAAAAATGAAATATTAATTTATTTTTTACACAATACGTTTATGAGCTTTATAATTTTAATGTTCAAAAGTCAAACATTTAATGGAGTCAAATTAATCAGGCTGCAGTTGTTGCAATATGTGCATTTAGTAGTCGTGCAGTTTATCAAAAGTGCAGTTTTTGGTCATCATATCGACCCTTCGCACACGTGGCACCCATTCATAACAGCCGTGTTTTGACTGTTTTCTGTATATAGTACCTACTATTTGTTTAATGGCATATGAATAAATTATGGAGAAAATCACATTAGTTTAAAAAAATAAAAACTATCACAAAATTACAATTTGCAGTATTAGGGTAAAAACTAAAAACAATAAGCATACAGGATAATATTTACGTATTGATCTACTGTCGTTTTTGTTAAGCGTGGTGTAGATATTGTATAGGATATCAATTAGTTATCGAGTAGTCAAATTGCCTGCTGACGGATTAAGTCTATAGGACATGTAAGTAGTGTGTAGTAAATAGTGTTTGTATTATGTAAGTACGATTTCAGGTTATTTTTCAAAAAATAGACGATAAAAAAAAAATAACAACAATATTATAGCCGACGTTTGACTTTGACCGATTATTTTTAAATAGGCGTAATCTTGCACCGACTACCACTAGTATATAAATTGTGATTTGAGCACATCGACTAGTGGTCAAACCATCAGCGCTCAAACAAGCAAAGACGGAGGGAAAAAAGTTAAAGAGTGGTAGCGGAGAGTAGATGAGTTTGTTGATCGGGCGGGGAGAGTGGTGTCTGGTTTCGGATAAGTGGTATAAGTGGTTGAAAGCTTCGTTGTGACTGTTCCGATATGCAAATAATACACATATACAAATTTATAGATAGGTATATATATGTATGAATCCTTTTGTTTGCTAGCCTTTTGTTTAACGCAATTTATGCTCTGACCGAGAGCATTTTCTATATATGTATATATATGCATAATACACTAGGTATTCATATATTTTGGCTGGTTTAGGTACCATAGCAAACCTTATGGCGGCGTCGAGTTGATATTTGGATACCTATATATATTTATAGGTTTATATATAGTTATAAATTGTCGTTAGGGCTACGTTTTACGAGTATGCCGTTATGGGTTTCTAATTATTATTTGATACGATGTGTGTGTGTGTGTACGTATGTGATATAAAATGTTTGCACTGTAAATACGAGTATGTAATGGACCACGGTTTGTAAACTGCGAATAACGAAAATATTATCAAAACTATCCGTCTCTCTCTCTATCTTCCTCCCTATTTTCCCCGTACCCTCCACTTTTTCATCAGTACAAATACTATATAATAATATAGTACATATATATATACATAAATATCAAATAGATATCAATTTGTGTGTGTACGCAACAGTTATCAAAATATTGATACTATTTACCCAGGGTGTATTATTTTCCGCGGTTGGTGACCCATGATTTCTGGAGCGAGTATGGTACGAATAAATTATTTAACAAAAATATAATATATTTTATGTATATAAAATATCAAATGAAATAGAGTAGGTATATATAAAGATATAAACGTTTTTAATATAATAAATAAACAATATTATACTTGAAAATTGTTAAAAAAATATGCTCAAATGAACATTTATGCAAATATTAACCATGCTCTCAAGTGTATATCATAATAATATATCATCCCTACACGTTTATCTAATGATTAATACAATTACAGTTTTTGAATCTTTTGCCTATATATCAGCCGCAAGTCTTTCCTATTATAGTTGATTTAAAATGTTTAGAACTTAATACGTAGATTTTAAGAGTAACTATATTTAACTAATATTCCATTCAGAAGAACACTTCGTATTATAAATTATACTCACAAATTATTTGATGAAAATAATTATAATGGATTATGTGAAACTCATTGTGCAACATGTAATTATTATTTGTGACAAAGTGAATAATTCGGTAATGATACTAATATGCATAGACATGTAAATATGGTAATGTGGTAATGTAATAGAACAATTTATAATAAATATATATCCAGGGTTAGTTAAGAGGGTTGGTGAAAGCCGAAAGAAGAAATCTTGGGTTTCTTATCGTCAAATTATCTGATTATCATATTTCTTGTATAAAATATACTTACATTTGTGGTGAATCTCATTTGTATTATAAATTATGCCACGGTGACTCTAAAACTGCTGATAAAACTAATTGAAATATTTTAAAATTATTTTCCCAGATAATCTATCTAGAAATCCGTGTACCTAATGTAGGTCTATATAAAAATGAATGAACGTCAGTTTCTTTGTTCTGTATGGAATATGAAACTACTGAGTTGTTTTCAATACAAGTTATATCAATAGATTCCCAGAGACTCATTGAGTGTTTGTACTTTATTTTCAACCCTTATATGTTGCTATAAGATGGCTCACACTTGATTTTAATTTTGGCTCACGAAAATTGAGTATGCTTTCGTTTATTTATATGGTTGCCATTGGTTAAAGATAATAAAGTATAGTTTTTATGATTTTGTATGATTTGCTTTACCTATATTGCCTATTGTAGTATTATGATATAATCCTATTTTGGTAAAAAAATACATAATATTTTTTCAATTGAAGCAAAACTCAAATGATAGATGTATCGATTATAATAGATATTCGGCTAATACATATATTATTTGATGGATTTTATATCTAAATACGCATATGCAAATCCACAGGTTTCGACTGATTGGCACCAAATTTTGCACACATAGTATTTGAGATTTTGGACGGGTAAGAGTCTTACCGTTTAGAAGCAACGGGTAACAGTTATATTATATAATATAAAAGAGGCAAAGGGTATTTCTAAGGCTAATAGAATCAAAAAATAATCGACTAATTTTTACGGTTCGAAGAAGGTTTAGACAATTATAGATTAAACCAGTTTTGTAGGGTGGCTTACCATCTATAAATAATTTTTAATATCTTAACTGCATATTCGTTTATTTTTGCTTGCAATTTTGGTTCACTTAAGAAAAGAAGATATTTATCACTAGCAACCGCAGTTAGGAGTGTCATATAATAAAGTGTGCGCATATCGAGCTCCTACAACTGGTATTCTCTCACTAATAAACTGCTGTTAGTGCATGAGTATTTAACTAGGCAGTAGTGGTTGGCACGTCATTGTCGTCGAAACAATATGATGTCCCCGGTTTATACCGAAGCCACCTCTACACAATGATGTACCGAGATTGCCTACACTATACGCCGGCCTATAAAAAAATATTACTTAACAAATTAAAAATATATTCAGAACGAGAACCTTATTGTTAACCCGAAAACTTATCCAAACTAGCTTCAATGAATTACTTTGTTTTCTTAGGTATTTAAAACTATTATAATACTATATCTATACATTTTTTTTATAGATACATAATCTTGAAACTGTCAAATCTTCTTTGTTAGTATACATATTTAGTACATCCTGAATACTTGAAGGTTTCATTTAAAAAATAAATAAACTAAAACTAATCACTTTATTCTCTGAAATGACTTAAACCCTTTTATAAGATTTTTCAAAAATTATTAATATTATAATAACTAGATTGTCCAAGAGGATTTTAAAACTTTATAATCGTTATCATTGAAGTAGTTTTTTTTTGTTTATATAGGAAAAAGTTATTAAGTAAGAGAGTATTTTAATTATTTTAGCGATGTTTTCCAGTAAAGTCAAGGAATGCAATATGGAATAATATCCTATAATTAAACTGTCAAAGTTTTATGAAAAAAATTGCTTGTAATATTTAAGCTCCTTGCACTTTTTCTTATATTTTTAGACATTATTTATCAATTAAATTATTCAACCTAAAACACACTAACATAACTAATCCGTGTAACGGTGGATTACAATAACTTTGATTAATACGCAAAATAGACATAAAAAATATATTTAAAATATAAAAAAATGTATAAAATATATTTAAGTAGGTTAAAAATATTTTTTTGTTTTTAGTACTGAGATCGTGTGGTAATTAAAACAGAATATTTAATTAATTGGTTTTCAGTTATGTGTTTTTTTATTTTCTGATACGAATTAATGTAGAATTCATTTGGCGGGGAATAAACTTGGTCGATTTACATGATAAGAGGGAAACTTTGATTAGTACACCCAAAAGTCTAATTTTTGTTTACCAGGGGAGAAATCTTGGAATTTGAATGGAAAGTTGGTTGTTTTTAAAGTAAAAATGGTTTCATTTGAATGTTGTACATGATATTTTAAAAAGTAGTACGTTCCCATAATTTTGTTAAACTGAAAATTAAATAAAAAATACAGGGATGTTGTTTTTGTCAACCCAAATAAACATAAATGTGTATAGATTTAATTTGAAATTAATTTATATAGTTAACTCTGATTGTTTGCACAGGGATATATCATGCATAGGTACGATTTTATTTTAGCATTTATAGTTTATCAATTTTTCAGTTTTACGTGTGTCCTAACATTACTTCATACATTGATGTACTCAATTATTTAGTTTTAAATGTGATAAGATATTTAGATTGTTTTAACTAAAGTGTTATGTTTCAGATAATTCCGTTTTTTGGTTTCAAAAATTTATATTTTTCATATGTTTCAACATCCCACGATTTTGGATGCTAGTAACCTACGACCTAACTGATAATTCTGTGGATAAGACAAGGTTATTGTGAAACAGTAATTTAATTTGTTGGATGTCCAAGTTACGGTCAATAACACATGCCATACGTTTGATAAATATTTTATATTTTAAATAATTATTACAACGTATGTAATTGTATAGCAGTAAATATTTCGTCAATGTAATAGCGTACATTTCGTATGGTACATTTTTAGAAGTAGTGGACTATTGATATGATAAGAGTTAAGCTTGTTTCAAGAATACATTTTGGTATACAAAATTAATTTAAAAATCTTTGTATGAGTCATAATTTTATATTTATTGTTTGCTGAACTTTCTGATTTTTTATTTACCAGCAGAGAATAATATGGTTAATAACTATAAACAAAATTCGAAAAATTTTGAAAGCATTGAACCACACAAAAAATAATAAACATTCAAAAAGCAATTAGGTTTTTCCTAGAATTTGAGGCTCGTCTTAGGTCATAACCACAGTGCAACCGTCTCTCGTACCTTCTATATTGAGGAAGGGGTTGATCTGCGCGAGGGCGTGTTTACGTGTAGGCGGCGCTCGCGCCCGCCGTCGTCGTCACATGGCCACCACGGCACGTTGCACATAACCACCCGCAGTGACGCCAGGCCGTCGCAATAGTGTACTAGTCGGCAATGCGCTCCGCTGACCTAATCTTTAACACGTCACGTGGTCCAAGTCGCGCGGATATCACAACATGGACATTTTGAGGTATGGTGCCCGTTTGAATAGTATATTATATTTTTTAATGTGTGCAAATCGATAAAATGGTCTACTGTTGTTGGTAAAATACCATAATAATATAGACGAAACTATCTTATAATCATACACTGGTAAATGGTGTCGAACTTAAGTTACGATAATAGTATTAGGTATGTATATAGTATATTATTGTATAAAATATCAATTTGGCGGAGATATGCCGTTGTCCTCGTACCATGAGTGTACACCACTGATAGCAGTGGAACGATGGTTTGGGCGTCAGTGAATTTTTTTCACAATCTCCGATTATAATAATAATTGTTAGAGACGTCGATCGACAGACATTTATGTTAACAATATCATGTGTAAATCCCACCAAGTCTAAGTGCAACGAGCATTTCAAACATAAAAAATGTAATCGAGAAAATAGTTTTTTGTGTCAAGTAAAATTAGATTATGTTTTGTTTAATTTTGATGTTTGCAAACGAGACTGATTTAAATCATCATGTCATCAATATGTGTTCTGATTTATGTGGTAAACATACGTATATGTATAAAAATACTGCTCCATCAATATATTTTAAGGTTATAAATATTTAATAATATTTGATATATAAGTAATTAGGAGATTATGTAAGCATATATAGTATGATGTCAAATATCATGTTTTAAATACACCAATTAAATTACCTATAACACTATAAAACACACAGAATCTCAATAATTGATCCTCGAATAATATGAACTTAGACGTTTTTATTGTCTCTTATTTTAACCCCGTCAAATATAAGAATATCTTTATAAATGATATTATTTTGATTATAGTGATCGGAGGTATAATAAATATTGGTGATGATCACCATTTATCAGTGGTCCAGAAAAAAATTAAGAAACGTAATACCTAAATAAATTACTATCAAAAAGATCAATACAGATGATTTTATTCAGTCTATAGATTGGAAACTAATTATTTAATTTTCATTATTTAAAGGATATTTATTGTTCATTGCAGAGATACACATACAAATACCAGTAGGCCTTACAATAAATTACTATATTATGTATTTATATTTATCAATTATCGTATTTTGGTTCTATATAGGTAATAACAAATATTAAAATGAGCTTTGGTTGAATAATAAGTTATAACAAAAATGCCGTATTATTTGAATTATTAATTATTAAGTGACGTTATAGAAATACCTAATATTATACTAACATTGTCAATATTTTCTATGGTACAACTGCCAATGGTGTTATATTACACATGTTTTTGTAAAATCTAAGTTAATTACAGAATTCCCAAGCTTTACTGATAAATATTTACAGGTGGTTTGTTTGTACAATGTTTCTTATAAAATAAATAAAATACAATTAAAATATTTAAACAGCAACACAAACTCCTTATTCAGTGTTTTTAGATAAACAACAAAATATTTATTTTTTCTACATGCATTTACATACTTTTATATCTATAAACAATGTCAAATGTTTATATAATATATATTCCATAAATAAAAATATTATATTGTAGATTTTGTTATTTAAAAAAAATTGTTTTTCATACTTAATTGTTAAAAAAATATACTTTCAAATAGTTTTAATAGGTAGGCTTTCTTCAATAATTTATTATTATGTATCTATGTGTATAGAAATTCCAGTTAGGTTATATTTACAGTATACAAATCTCAATTGAAATAGAGAAAAAAAGGATTTATTTGAGATTCTGACTGTTTGTATACTTCAGTAAGAAACTTTGATTTTCAGAGTAGTAACAGATATCTGAAAACGTTTCATTTGAAGTATTTTGATTGAATGATAACTAGATAAAGTTCGTACCTAATTTAGAGTTGTGTTTTTAAAAATATGTTCAAAGTTTTTTTTAACTGGTAAATATTTTCAAGATTGTTTATGGAATAATTATTTCTATTAATTTGTTTTCTTAACTATTCGTTTATGTAATATTTTTTAGATTCAATCATAACCAAATATATTTTGAATATTATAATTTATTTATAATCATGTCTATATCCTTTAAATA
>PVMI01062369.1:1395-24810 GCA_008528875.1 Aulacorthum solani | reverse complement strand
TATGCAATGTGTTATAACAGAAAAAGAACAAAAAATAAGCCAGCAATCAACCAGCACTGCACATTGTGATAACACCATATTAGTGAGCAGTAATTCTACTCAACATTCTGATAGTTGTGAGGAATTGAGCACCTATGATTCACCATCTTCACAACCACATAAACAAAATGAGTCAGCACCTCAGAAGTTGGTCAATATGTACAAAACAGGTAATATCATAATATTCAGCATAATAAATCTTCTACTACTGCCAAGATGAACAGACTTATCATAATATGATGATTTGTTTTTTCTTATAAAGTGAAGAGTGAATGAAAACAATTGGTAATTGTATTCATTGTATAGATTTTTAATACCTGACGTGTTATTTATTTTTATTTTAGACTTAACCTTTTAGATTTAGAACAGTAAAAAAAAATGTATATGTACATTAATATTAATTATTTTTTTAAATTGATTTAGTTAATTTTGTTGACCTTTTCCCAAAATATTTATACCAGCTCTATTTAGACATGATAAGTTAGAAATATTTCATTTCTTTTTGTATTATTTATTGACGTTTGAAATTTTTTGACCTTCTGTTTTATTTAGTTCAAATTTTAATAAAATTGTATTCTTTAACTATTTACATAACAATTTTAGTTATTTCATTGTTATTAAAAAAACATAAATCATAGCCTATAGGAACTTAGAACTTTTGCCATTCGGTCAAATTTTCAAAATATTAGACCATAATTATTTTCACATGTGACTATTAATCAGATACGCAGCTTGCATGTCAGCACTGCTTACACTTATGAAATATTAACAATGCTACTATAATAATAATTCAAATAAAATTGTTGATTTTTTTTAACTTTTAACAATTATAAAACTGTTATAGTTGATGGCCATTGCATCTGATGGTAGAAAATCTATATTTAAATTCTTATTTTTAATCTATTAATACTTGGCACTTTTTCTTTTAATATTTAGAAATATTTTACGTAACTATTATTTTTAATATAACGTGAACAACATGACGTAACTTATTGTAACACAAATTTTTTAGATTTTTTTAATAATTTAAAGAGTATGAGAAATGATTTTAATTGTATTTAAGTAAAATCTGAACAGTATTAAATGCTTAGACACCATCAAAGTCTAAAAGACAAAAAGCTACCTAGATTTTTGTGGATAAAAATTGAAGTATTGCAGACTATATGGAAATCATTTATACATTAATTGTAAAAGCTATTGTATTGTAATTTTAAAATCTGAGAGATTTTCAGAAATCGCTCAGTTTTATTTTTTTTTTAAATTTGATCAATATGTTAAATAATTTTCTAATAATGCAATGAACTTATTAAAGAAACTGTATTCGCTTAGTATGTAACCTAACGTATGTATTAGGTATTTGTTTAGTATTTTCAGTTGAGAGGAAAATTCATGAAATTATATTTTTTTATTATTATTAATTAGTTAGTAATAAAAGTATAAAATAATATATTATTACATTTAAAAATCAGTCAAACAAATTATCAGTAAAAAAAAAAAAACTATAAGTATTGAATTTAAATACCTATTACAGCAATATGTCGAAATTATTCAAAAAATGTCATAAAACTATCTTATTTTAAAAGAAAATGTTTAACAGTAGTTACACCTTTTGGATATCATTTAAAAAAATGTTAAAAATGTCTGTTAATAGATTGGTACCCGTACATTTTTCGTACATAGATTATTCTTTACATTGTTCTTCTCACATACAAAACTCGATTTTCTCTCAACAGGTTATATACTAAACAAATACCAAAGAAGCATGGTGCATATTTTGATTTTGCTTTATTACTTAGAGAACTATATTGTGTACTCATCAAAATACTTCCATAAAGCAAGTATCCATGAACTTTGGGCTTATCTTAAGTCTTCAGACCTATATCAGATAGTTAATCTCAAATTATTAAATTAGTTTCATTGATATTATTATATGTGCAATATAGTTAACATTTCCCATCTTAATTTACAAACATAATCATATCATTATTTACACTATAATTTTGTAAATTTTCGTGACATGATCTTAGGACAACCTAGTGAAATAATTTTATTTTTAGAAAATTTTTGAATGGTAAATATTATATTTATATTATACTAACTAAAAGAATCAAACATATTTTCATTTGCAAAAAAATGTTAATATAAACATATGAGGATTCCAATTTGTTTATTCCCCAGGGCAATAGAGTGTACATTAGCTTACTTATAATACAAATTTAATGTATTAAAGTAATGTATTTAATTTGTTAAATTTAATTTCACATGTTTTAATAACAAGAAAATACAACAACTTAAAATAAAATATAACTTTTAATCTAAGGAAATTAACAATATTTTTAAATATGAATATAATAAATTATTAAATGGCATGCTGTTGGTTTTTAATGAAATAAGAAATATTAAGAAGTATTTATAGGATGAAGAATGTAGGACAAAAATATGATATAAAATTTTGTTTTGATTTGAGAATTCTCAATAATAATATAAATTGTGCTCAACTTCAACTATATTTTTTATACTTTTATTTGTTATTTATGTGTAGGTTTGAATGATTCAAAGTCAAAAAGTAATGATACAGTTTCAGCTCAAAATAATGTTAAAAATACATTGGTATTGTCAACTACTAAACCTTTTCATAATAAAGTAAGATTATTATCATTTAATTATTGCTTGTTAGGTGTATTTATAGTTGATAACAAAGTTTAAAATATGTTTATAGTTGTTTAAATGTCAAGTAATTTACTAGGTACATTAATGTATGATTAATAAGTATATAAGTTTATAAAATTAATTAAATCATTTAATTTAAACTTCTATACAGAAGTTACAAAATAAAACTGGACGATCAATAGAGGATATTAGTTCATAGTTCCGTGCGTTTTTACCTCATTTCGGAAGTTACAATTTTTGTCTTTTACATGAATAGACGATGGCAGTGTGAATTGGTACAATTGTGTTTCCCCTGATTTTTTCATAAAGTTTACATCTGTTTTCCCATTTTAACTTTGTTGGATGACTTCCCTCATCATTTATTTCTTGTATCTTATTTTGTAATATGTATGTTTATATGCGTCCATCTCTTTTACCTATTGTAAAATTAATTACAGATTGTAAATTTTTTTAATAATAATAAAAAAAAAAATTGTCGGGTGGTGGGATAATCCAATATTTTAGTTTATCTCTGGATGCAAGCATCTTGGGGTTTTATCTACCGAGATAGGCTCAATCCCAGAATAAACTGAGCCTATTGACCACCGCCCTCAAAACTTTTATACCCATTCACCGTAGAGTGATAGAACCGAGGCTAAATGGTTTGACCTCGTAGAGAGAAAAAATGTTCACTTCAACCACACACACTTGTAACAAGCATTAATTTTTTTAAATTAGATTTTTTTCTTTCTACATTATGCCACATTTTTTGTATTTTTTAAAAAATTATTCTTATAATTACTTATTAAGTATGTCTTGTATTTATTTTTTAAAGCACGAATCACATAAATTATAGTTATATTGTTGCTGGTTCAGTTAGGTATTATTTTTACAAAGGAATTTTGTTATAAGGTAGGTAGTTTTTGTTGCCCCGGGGAAGCAATGCGAAAGCAGTCCCCTCGGCGTCATCGGTTGAAACAGAAAAAAAAATGTAGTTTTTGTTACATTTTATACTGATTTTTTGAAAATAAGACCCACCAGTCCACATCTATATTTACACAGAAAATGATAATTACCATATTTTACTACCACTGAATGTTTGAACCAATGTTATTTATTTGCAAAGTAATGTATTGTTACAAAAATATTACAATGCAACAAGTTGTATTTATTTATTTTGGTTTGAATTATTTAAACAAAGTCAGGAAAAAATAAAATCTAAAATGTGATTTTTATAACTAAAGCCAAATTAAATATTCTAATTATTGATGAATAATTAAGTTTTGAATCTAAATCTGATTTATAATAAGTAATCATTTTATTCTAAGAAGTAAATAAATGTAATTTATAAACTTAAATTTAACTCATTTGTTAATAATTATATATTCTATATAAATTTTATAGATTATGTCAAAAATAGAACATAAAGCAAACTGTAATATAAACAGTAAGTACCCAGAAATTGTTACTTTAATTATTTAATTATTTACAGTTTTCTAAAAATGTAATTGTATTTATATGCCTTGAACTCATTAAAAATGTTAATGATGGATTGAAAATGATTGGTGGTAATTTATATTACACTTCTAAATTCAATATCATATGAATCTGAATATAATATTGAGATTTTCAAAATATTCTATAAAAACATTTATATTAATACATATAATGGGATTATTATTGTATATCCATCTTAAATTAATATAATTTCAACTTTTTATTCATTAGTCACTCCAGATTCTTCAAAAACTCCAAAGGATGATTATAAAAAAGCCATTGTTGCTATTATAGCCAGATCTCAGGGACCAATTACTGTTAATAATGTATTGCAGAAATTTAAAATTAAATATGGTTTTACCTTTCCATTTCAAGCATTATCATGTGGAACGTCCATGGACTTTTTTCGCATACACCCAGAAACATTTAAAGTAATTAATTTATCAATTTCAGAATATTATCTAATACTATTAAATTAAAATTTACTTTTTTGTAGTTGGAAAATCATTGCTCTACAAACAGTGTTGTAAGTCTAGAAGAAGAAATAATAGTTAAACCAAAAGAAACTATTAGAAAATACTTAAGTAAAGCATGTAAGTCATAAAAAATAATTATTTTGTAGTTGAATTATGTATCTACTTATTCATTGTGATAACAGGCTTTGACAATTAAAATGTTGCTTGTGTGATGGACTTAAATTGCATTAGATTATATTTTCAAAACTTTCTATAGTACAAAATATAATAATAAATCAATGGAATTATTGATATTTTTTAGAACATGGTTCAACATTTTTTAAGATGTATTTAAATACTTATGTTTGATTTTTGCGGAAATGGGTTCTGAAATAAAGTAAAGTCTTAACTTAATATTCACAAATTACGAATAACAATGTGCTGTTTAACTAGAATTAATTTTTTTTATTATTATTATTATTTAGTCGTTATCACAACCTATATAGTACAGAATATCTGTTATGTCCTAAAATCAATATTTTTTATAATTTTTCATTTAATTTATTAAAAATACTAAACAAATTATGTTAAATATTTAACCTTAATTTATTATTTATATTTTAAGCCATATTTAATAATGCCGATGCTACCAATTCAGAAAACAATATCTTGGATCAAAGTAAGGTTATAGCCGAACTTTTATCAAACAAAGATGATGATCAGAAAATTATTGATACTACAATAGATAATTCATGCCAACCACAGTAAGCATAACATTGTTTACAATCTTGTAAGATTGACACATTATTTTCAATTTTTTTGTTGTATTACCAAAAATAGTGATAAAATACTCAAATTTATTTAGAGTTCAATATAATAATATTTATTATATTGTAATTTTTTATTTGATTTGAAGTATTTTAAACTCGTAAGACTTTCATTTAATACAGGTGTCTTCAACCTGCCTTTTTGTATGTTCTTATTATAAACGAGGCCCGCTAAATTTTTAAAAATCAACAGTCCTAATACTAAGAAAGGTGAAGACTCCTTTCAAAGACAATTAATTAATTTTTAAAAACTTTGTTGAATGTTTATGAAATGCAAATTAAATTTGTTATTAATAATATACTTATTATATTATGACTTTTGAGTTATGTTAATTTACTTTATGTAAGGTTTTTTTTTTTTAATACAACTGTAATTTTACATATTATTTTTTAATTCTTATGAATTATATGCCAAAACCTTGAAATAATATATCTTTATAATATTATTTATCACAAAATGATAACACTAGAACCCTATCTATCTTCTAAAATAGGGTTTCAACTAATTTATTCTATTCTGATTTTTTCTTTTTTACATTTTAGTTGTGAAAACTCAATGAAATCTTATGAAATATACGACGCTGACACGGTATTAAATACAATGAAAGTAAAAATGCGTCAGATTTTAAGTAAACATAAAGATGGTATATTATGTAACGATTTCATGAATGTTTATGGTGTAAGTATTCAACTAAATAATTTTTTCTTTCTATTTACTCATATAGTATATAATTAACAATAAGATTTAGAAAAAAATATTATGATTTGCGTTGGTTATATAATTTGTCAAATTCCAATATTGGCTGTCCTGAAATTCTGTCCTCATCCCTTCCTAATGTTCCTAATATCACACTACGTTCCATCCCCATATTTAACCTACCAATTCATAAAAAAAATTATCGTTATGCTCCGGTTAACCGGATGTTAATCTTGGGAAATGAATTAGAAACATTTTTTTTTCTGTTAAATTCTTATCCAAAAAGTAATAATGAATAACCAATAATACAATTTTACAATACTTATTATATCACTAGTACATTGTTTATTTGTATCCATGTAATTAGTAATTTATCATAATGTATTTTTGTGGCTTCTATTAGTACTACTTTATATTAATTTGCATTTTTGTATCTATGATTTTGTTTAAATTTTCTTATTTTATTCAATATATTATCTACTCTATGCCCTTGGGCACTTAAAATTTAAATAAAAATAAAATAAAATCTTCTTTTTTGTATATTGGACATAGCACTGACACCTGCCATATGGTTTTATTATTATTTCTTCTCTCCATATTTTATTTATCAGTGTCTTTAAGTTTATCATTTGAGTACTTCTTCCTTTCTGTAGCAGTTCTGATAATAGTAAATAGTTCTAACTAAATATTTCATATAAACTTGTATTGTTAACTTAAATTTATATATTTTGATCTATAAACCTACATTTGTATTTAATTATTATTGTTTTATTTTTAAAATAACTTGAATATTATATAAATTATTTTATAGACCGAGTATAACAGTCACTTTAATTTTTCTGAGTATGGATTCAGCAGCATGCGGGATATGGCATACAAGTTACCATCTGTATTTTATGTAAAATTAACTGAAGATGACCATGATTGTATTTTATTTGAAGCAAATAGACGAAATGAATTCGAAAATAACTCAGACGGTAAGTAATGGTTAATGTGTTAATGTCATATAATCAAAATATCTTAGCTCAAAAAAAAAAAGGTTCGTAATAACTAATAATCAATGTTGGGATACTCTAATGTATTTGTTTATCATACTCTCTACTCTACTAATTAATTTACATCTGTTTTATGTCAAATATCTGATGGTATACTAATAAGAAGTAAAAAAATACTAACCTAATGGGTAGTTCCAAAGTAAAAAATATTTTAACTCTTTTGGTAATGTTCTTGAGTTCACATCAATTTTGTTGGATTTTTGGCCATTTATCATTATCTTAATTGCTTCATTAGTTTAATTTTATATAGTTTCAATTGAGCAGCCATTTTAAGTCAAACAGGTGTCATAGAAATGTATTAGATGCCTTATATTATGTTGAGTAGGTACACAAAATTTCAACTGCAAATAAATTCAAGCAATGTGACTTAAGTTAAAATTTTTCTGAATCAAATCTTTTCAGTAGTCTTGCTACTTGCAAGTGTGAACTGTCTTTAGATTTAAAATGTGTGTAAAACTAAAACACCAATAATATATGACAAGTGGGTTATCGGTTTGTATATTATAATTTATAATAGTAGTTTTAGGTTATTTATAACCTTGGGGTGGAGTCCTTTACACTCACTTTTCCTGCTTGAATCTTCATCTACCCTATGAATTAAATTTTGCATTTTAGTAAGTTTTGTTCACTTAACATGCAAAATACATCTAACATTCCTTTATCAATCTATTCATATACTTCATCCATACAAATAATATCACTAGCATTAGAACAATATCGTAAGATGCGTCTGTTGTAACCGGCAGTGAAGATTTGAACAGAAAACATACCAGATAACCTAATTTCCAGTAATATTCCCTCATTAACATTTTAAACAATTTTGGACATAATCGTTAGTTTTTTTTTTTCATTAAAATTATTCAAAGCATCTAAATTCTAGATACTCAGATAATATTGAATGATAATTATATGCAAATTTAGTAAGGCCTGAAATATTTCTTTTTTTACATGATGTATTTGTCAAAAATTTTGAGAGATACAATATAATAGCCATAAGAATCTTGACTATTTCTTGGTTTTCGGATACTTGAAAATTTTCTGATCTGATTGGGGATATTTCAATTTAAGTCCAACAAAGATTCATTGTCATGTTAATTGCTGATAACATTTTGTTAGAATCTATTTTTGTCATTTATTACTTATGAAAAAAACACATAATTGAATTTCAATCACAGTACCTACATTCATTGTATCTGTATCAGCACTAGGTTCTTGACTATTCTTATATTATTTCTATCACTGTTCTACATAACTCATATTATTATATTATTATAATGTCTTAATTATACAAAGGACACACTCAAAAATAGTTTAAAATATTAATTTATTTGTATCTTACCAATTAACCCACCTACCAACAAACCTACCCACTAAAACTATTATATCAGGACCACTTCCTCCCATGTCTAAAATATTGCTTCTGAATTGTATAGTACACGATATGAATACATTATTTTTTAATTAAAAATACTACATTATATTATTTTCAGATCCATCACTATATTATAAGAATATTCCGAAGACTGTATTGTATAATCTTTCAGAGTTCTTTAATAAGTATCGAAGTGGTGTAGAATTCAATGAACTATTGACTTTATACTGTGTAATAAAATAAATAAATAATTTTTTTTTTAAACTAGTGTTTTAGTTGCATTTTATTTTTCAGAGAGAATATGGCCGAGCCTATGAACCATTAAAGTATGGATATTCTTCAGAAAAGCACATGTTTGAATCTTTAGGCAAAATGGTTGAAATAAAAAATAATGTGCTATATACAAAAAATCCTTTTGCCTATACGAAACCTTTACAAAATAAATCTCATACTGAAATTGATGAGAATAATTCTGTTGTGGTTTTAGTACGTATAGAAATAGTTTGTACCATTTAGTGAAAATATCATATTGTGTTATATTTTCCTAAAAATGTAAATCATCCAATTTTCTGAATAAATTGATGTTTTGGAAACGATGATTCCAAATATAAATATAAATATTTTAAATTGAAATACATTCTAGGAAAATTAATTTTATGTATATTGTACGTTGTTGTTACAATAAAAAAATCATTCATTATTTTACACAGAATCCTGATTTTTTATTGCGTTACTCTGGCAACGATATCTGTAACGGAAAATTTAAGTATCCTAAAATTAAGTTTAACAATCAAGAATTAATAAATGTCATTGTTGCTGAAATTTTCAACCCAAGCTCATTTTACATTCAATTAGCAGCAGAAGTCAATAATCTGAATAGTTTAATGAACTCATTGCAGTTAGTTTTATCTTTTATTGACTTGTTATTACTTTTTTGATTTACTAACTTTGTAACTTATGTATTATTATAGACTGTATTACATCCTAAATGAAAAAAAATTCAAAGTTCTACCAAATCTAATTCTTCCAAAATTGGCATGTACCTCATGTTTTGAAGATTCTGGCCTATGGCACAGGGCTATGGTCTTAAAAATAATCGATGATGAAAATGTCCAAGTAATTAAGATTTTTAAATATATATTTAGTTTATATGAATCCAAAAATTTTATTAAAAAATTGTTTTTTTAAAAGTTATGTATGGAAATATTTATTTAGGAAACTGTAAACCAGTATTCATACAATTCAAGTCCACACGCATTCAAATTTATTAAATATAACATTTAACATTAATAATCAGGGGATGTGTGTTAGAACCATATTTTTTTGCAAAAGTAGAAGTTTTAAGTGGTTAGAAGTATTTCAAAGTTAAATATTAATATATTTAGAAAAATATCAAATTCAAATTGAATTTATTTTAATACTTTGACTTGTATATTTTAGATCATTCTTATGTTCTCTTATTTAGTTATATTAATCTTAAATCATTTATTGTGCCTTTTATATTTTATCAACTTAATTATTTGTTTTTCATTCAAGAATAAAATTTAATATCTTTTCATTTTGTTCAGTGGGTTGAGGGTTATGGCATTCTGTCACCTTGTAATTAGTAACCATAATATTCATAATATTTTTTTGGATACTTATCTTGTTCTGTAGACCTTTCTTAAAATGTAATTTTGATGTCAAAAATGTTTGTTCAGGAATACTTATAAAAACTGTCAGTGTTGGTAGTAATTTAAATGAAAAATAAATATTTGGAAAAAATTCAGGTTTATAATAATTTAATTATACTACATTTTTTGTTTAGCCCGCTGATATCATTAAGTACACTGTCGAGCGATGTTATTTTTTTGTCAATACTAGTCTATTTGTATGCAACTTTTTATCGATATTTTGTATGAGACATTATACTTTTTTAAATATATTAATTTTGTTTCATAGATTATATAATTTAATTTTACACAGACTTGTAATGGTTTTCGCATTTTTTTAAAAATTATACTGTAGCAGTTTATTGTTATAATTTAATGTTCAATTTTTATAACATATTTCAACATGTGTATTAGATTATTCATATAATATTAATTACTTTAAATAAATTTCACATTATGTTTGAAAATAAACATAAATCTTTATTTATTTGAAGATAAAATTGACCTCATTTTTGTTATATTTCAGTTATTATATGTTGATTATGGATCAATAGAAGTAGTACCAAAAACAAGTATTAGACTTTTGGCACCACAATTTGGGTCATATCCTGCCCAGGGAGTGCATTGTGGTTTGTACGAGTATAATGAATTGAACTATCCACGAGAAATAAGTGAATCTTTTGCTGAAATGGTTGAGGACCATGAGCTAGAAGCAAAGTTTCACTCACTAATACCTGAAGTAATTTACTAAATAATCTTAGTTTTACTTAATTATTAAATTGTATTTATTTCAGGATGACAATGAAAAGATAACTGTAACATTATTTTTAAAGACTCAAACAAGTAAAATTAATATAAACAATAAATGGTAAGTTTACTTATAAATATGACATTTTTTTTCAATTAGTTATATAAACTAATTATTTTCTTCATCATCAATTTTATTACGTAAAATTTGATGCTTTCAATATTGTAGTGATAAGTTATTAATTTTTTTTGGATTCTGAGCGGAGCGATGAATGTATTGGTTTTACAATGATGTGTTTTTTTCATTTGTGTCAGTCATCCCTTTTTGGGACAATAATAATGCTTTGATTTTCTTTAACTCCATCTTTTTTGATGTTAAAATTAATTTAGTTGGTACATTAGGGGGAGTCAGAAGTGAAAAAATGTTCAAAAGCGTAAGGATACACTTAGATCAAAAACCAGTTTTAGAAAGATTCAATTTTGTTTTATAGTGTAATATTTAATAAAATGATCATAGATGAACATTTTTGCTGAATGTTTATTTGGGGAATTTATATGTACAATACAATTTTCCAAATATTGCACCTCTTTTTGAGATATTTATAGACATCAAAAAATATTGATTAATATTATTAGTTTTTTCTTAAATTATTAGCAATAAAAAATATTATATGAGGTGTTTTTAGTGAAAATTAAGAAAAATGTTGATCGTTGATTGTTAATCCACAATAATTTTTATAAGCTTTTGAAGTTGGATGTTCACCCGTAAATTTTTATTTTTTTATTTTGTTATTTTAAAATTATTAACTGTTGGTACAAAATATTCATCAAATGTTTGTTTTATCATTTTTTTTTTTTTTTATTTTAAAATATTTTGATTTGTTTTAAGCTATTTATAGACTTTTCAAGTATTTTTTCTATAAAATGTTAATAAAATTGTTGTCATTGTTTAGAAATGCTTAAAAATGTAATACAAGGTTCATCAGACGTTATATTAGCAGTTGATAAATATTAAAGATTTATGGTCATGTTTTTTTTCTTATAAATATTTTAAGTTCAAATTTTAACAAATTTATCAAAATATCAAACATTTTCAAATTATTCTGTAGTTAGAAATTTATAAAACATTTCATTTTTATAGTTAAGGGTTGGAAATTTAAAACAAGGATTCTCATGAGTTGTTCATACTGTAGCCAAAAGATCTAAAATATATAATATAAATATAGTATTTTTAAAGATATTTTAAGTTCAAAATTGGACAAAACTATATATTAAAACCAAGAATAAGAATAATGATTTTAGGTTATTTATTGTGATTTAAAAATATTATTCACGTGTACTTGAAACTTTTGGAGTAGGTAATATTAGGTTATATTTTACACACATTATGATATTTTCAAATGCTATTTTGTAACAAAGATGAATTTAACTACTTCTTGTAATGTTTAATAGTAAAATAAATTATTTAAATCACAATAATATAAATAATATACATAACTAGCTGATTCCGTGCACTTTTTTGCCAGTTAAAAATACCAATTCTATATGAGGTTCGCTTGTGATAATGCAAGCAGTATCTGCGGTGAATTACAGACCTGGCTAGGTGCATACTCTATGTATAAATAATATGTTTTATTTTTATTTTGATTGTGAAAAGGCAATATTAGTGTCACAATATTATTATTATTTTACTAATAACCAATAACAACCATCTATAAATAAAAATTTCCATCATAAATTTCAAAATGTCTGTTTGAGCACCTCCCGAGGTTGGGCCTATCACTTTTTGACTTGGCCTATCTTTTGCCCATAGGTCTAATATATCTCTGTACCAATTTTTGTCATAATCGGTCCAGCCGTTTAGGAATTCATAAAGAACAAACAGACAGAAATCCATATATATATAGATAATATTATAGGCTGACAGACGGTCTTCACTCAGAATCATTTTTCTTATACAATGGTTTTATATCTTTAAATTAAAATGTAATACATCCATTACAGTGACTCCCTACTGATGTACAGTAGAGAGTTTTCCACTTACCTGCTTTTTAAAAAAATAACAAAGAATATAATATAATAAATATAATTTTATATTTTGTAATCCATTGTTTTGTTTAATTTATTTTATATGTTATTTCTAGTTCTAAAGAAATTGTAAAACATTTAAGTAAGCATCAAGAATCTGTTAGACGGATGATTTGTAAAGTAATGTCAGAGAAGAAATGAATTTGAACTCTTTAGAAAAAGATATTTAAAACAACAAGAAATTCATTGTTTAGTAAATTATTTTTTTAAATATAGTTGTGCTATATTATTTTATGTATATTTACTTAAATTATGATTATTGATTAAGTATAGAATAGACTTATTAATGAAAAGTTTCCTCATTATTACATAAAACCTATTTAGTAAACATTTTTTTTTAATTTTTATATTTTTTTATGTGTATTAACTAAAATATTGAGTATCTTATCTCGGTTAGTTGAATACTTATTTTTTACTTTGTCTGTAATACAATTTGTTCAATATTATTTGTGTACTTTTTTTTTCTGTTTGTATTTGAAAAATTTCACTATGGTATATGTTTAGGCGTCCTCATAGGGTGTGTAAGGTGTGCCTACTCTAAATTTTTATTTAATATTTTTTTATCTATTTAAACTGATCACCAGTTCATTTTCGAGTGTTTATTCATTTATTTATTATGCAGTTTTTTTGTATTATTCCAATATTTATTCCGTTCGCCAAGAGAACGCTATTCACTTGCTCAATAATTATAATGTATCTATAAATATTATGTTCAATACCGTTTCCAACGATTTAACTACACAAGTTCGGGTACAATCCAAGATATTAGTCCACTTTGGTGCACTAATTTTGTGTCCCTCCAATTTCCTGCTTTTACCACCTATCATAGTTATCTAATTAGTTAAGAGCAGTGGTGTAGTGGATGATATACGTGAGTAGATATACTATACAAGGCATACCACAAAAAAATTCTTAAATGCGTATAGAAAAGTAAATAAAACAAATACTATATTAGCCCGTTGTTGATAACTATTATGTATATAATTTGAAAATGTCTAAATTTTAGATTCTGAGAGGAGCGATAAATGTATTGATTTTACAATGATGTGTGTTTTTTATTATTTTTTTGTGTCTGTTATTACCATTTGGAGCAGTTTGTAGGTAGACCTATATAATAGTAAATTAACAATAATAAAGTGTATGAGTATCACTTTTTGTTGTTGATGTATAAGTACCGTTATAACACAGAACATTATAAATTTATTAGTACCTAATGGATATTTTGTTATGATTAATTTAGGTAAAAACTTTTTTTTTTTTATATTTATGTTCATTTACCTAGACTGACATATTGTAGAATCGTTTTTTGTATACAATGATAAATCATTGAATTCAAATTTAATACCATCCATTATACAGTGACCCACTTGTCACCTACTGTACATTTGAGCGACACCCACTTGCCCGTTTTTTTGATTCTCATAACTCCGAGAGAAACAACCAGATCAATTTAGTAGAACGACTATTAGAGTGTTGAATCATTTAAGAATGAAGAACATACTTCAGATGCAAATGTAGCTCCAAAAAAATATGGTTTTCAAAACAATCACCAAATCCAATAATCAAAAATCAATTTGTATTAATCCAAATAAGTTCATAATTAGTAAAATAATCTACATTCCCATTTACTTAGTAACAATGAAAACGAAACATTAATATTAAACGATATACAAATTTTAAATAAAAATACATTGCAAAAAGATGTTGATTTGAGACATGGTGAAAATGAAATACAGCAGTTTAGGCCGTTGATTTTTACTAAATACCTCTGTTCTAGTTCAATGACCTAGACATATTATTCAAACAAACACGATAAATGAGAAAATACTAGTGTTAAATTTCCTTATCAAAACATTACTTGTTCCTACAGCTGAATGTGAACGTGAATTTAGATTAACTAACATATATTATGATTACAATATTACATCATATTTTAAATTTTAAATATATATAAATTAATAAATCAAAGTTAATTGGTATCGCTGAACGGTCGTTTTCAACTCTACACCGTATAAAAACATATTTGAGGTCAACAATATCTAAAGAAAGATTAAACGCACTTGCAATATTAAATATTGAATCAGACATAGGCAGTAAAACAAAATATTAAATACGAAGATATTACAGATTATTTTGCTAATATTCCATCAAGAAACAAATTGTAAAATAAACAATAAATATTATTTTATTGCTAAATTATTATTACATTGTATTAAATATCATTAATTGTATATCTTACATTACTATTTGTATTATAGACTATAGTAGGTATTCTAGGTAGTACCTAAGTTATAAATTAGTTACTTGTGGTTTTTTTGTATACCTAGTACGTATACCTAATTGCTATTAAAAATATATAGAGAATGCATAGGTACCTAGTTAAAATTGCTAAAAAAATAACTGCGAATTAAATTGTCTATGAGAAAAAATAAATTTATTTTATGGCCGTAAGAAAAAAAAATAGTTACCACTACCATGATATAAAAATAAAATATGTTTAAAAGGCTATCAATGTTGTACTCGAGGGCGCAAAATCCCTAAATACTGCCCTGCTCTAATTATCTTACATATTAGTATTAATATTTTGACGGCGGACTTCTGGAGTCTGGGCCTTTTTTTTTGTACATTTTTATCACTATAATTACACTACATTTTTAGAAGAAGAAATTGTGGTTGTTGCAATAGTACGCATGGATGAAAAGAAACTTCTTTACAGAGGATATGAAAAAAGGTTCATCGAGGTCAAATATTAGGTTTGAAATTGAAAAACAAAAAAATAAAATTTCCATTTAAAAATTAATTAATTATTATTTTCTATACAAAGATAATACAAATATATTATTATTTATTACCAAAGAAACCTTAAGGTCAAAACAAAATACCGGATTTTTCCGGCCGGCGTCTGCTGTTTGGTTTTTATATATATTTATAGAGTTGGATTGTGATAAACAGACAATGACGTTTTTTGCCGGCCGGCCAGTTCACCCGGTTAGGTAGTTTTAGAATATATTTTCTGTGAGATCCGATCATCTGATTTTATCCTTGGTGTCGAGTAAATTACACTTAAAAATATCGTTGCATGGATAAAAAATATAATAGTATACTTAAAATATACTTTTACTTTCGTCCACATTTGAACATCAAAATAACTATTTAAAAAAATTGTGTTTTCAAGTTATATATTTTTATATTTTTTTGGTCATAGTATATTATGAACTATTCTCGAGAAATATTGTTTTAAATTTTCAATCTTTATCTATTAAATTTGAACATTTTATGAATGTTTTGAGTTATTCTACAAGTATATACAGGTACATCTATATTTCTCATAAAGAAGAACAAACATCTAATAACTCTAAATAATATTTGTAGGTATTTAATATTTCAATAAGAATAATTGAACACGAATACAAAGGTAATTTATACAAGAAAAAAACATGGGTACATTTAGCTATTATTTATAAATTTATAATCATAGTTAGGATAATAAGTTGGGTCTCTTTCCGACTTTTTTCTGTGTTTTTTCTTCATTTGAGGAGATTTAAATTCAGATTCAGATTCATCATGCGAGGACATGATGGATTCTTTTTCTTTTTCTTTCATATGTTGATCATATGTCACTTTCCGCCTGAATGCAAAATTGCAACACATGCAAATATAAAGGTCCGGACTAACACTATAACAAAATATAAAAAACAACACATTACAAAAATGAGCAATTACCATTCAAAATTATATCGATGCAAATATTTTACATTGGTCGAGGTCTGGCTTTCGGAGCTTTTTGATCTTTCGGTACTACTGGACCTTTCGTGGGTTTTGTGATGGCTCTCTGAACAGTCCGAGTTTTCTGTTCTTTCGAAACTCTCTGATCTGATCGATTTTTACTACGTCTAGTACAACTATTTAAATGTGAGGTTGCAGCTTCTTCATTCAGGCAGACTTTTAAGCAGTTTTTGCAGACAAATATTGGCCCTGGGTAGTCATTGAGAGTTGTGTCATTATACCTCACCATTGACTTGGGGCGAAAACATTTTTTTTTCGATTTTTCATTACCAATCTCCACCGTATTTATTCCTTCCAGTGATTCTGTTTACAAAAGAAAACAAATGTAATTTATAACAAACAATAATAATGTCATGTATTTTTAGATTATTTTATGGTGGCACCTACTGTTATGGACTTTAAATGCTAGCTTTAATTTTAACATAACGTGCCAGTTAATGTGTGCTTGAGTAATGCCTCTGAAATAATCAAGATAATTTTATTTAAATTGTAGCAAAGTATAATAAAAAACTGAACAACTTTAGAAATTGAAATGTTTAATATTATGTTAAATAAATATTGTGTATTTGTTCACTGCTATATATATTATAAAAACAATTTTAAACTGTTTTAAAAATGTTTATTAGCCAATATATTAGATATAGAATAGGTAACTATCGTAGATTTCAATTTCTTATACCTACGTGGTTGGAATCGGAACATTACTTATTTTTTATTAATTTATTTTTCGTACATACATCAAGTGTTATTATTTATTATGATAAATTTTAATTAACTACATTTTATATAAACATTAATAGGCAATACTACGATATTTTTTTAAATGTAAAAATTATTTAAAAAATAATTTTTTTTTTAATTTTGAAGCAAGTTATGAGCGTTTTAAATATTAAAAATTATAAAAACAATAATTGTATGTAAGTCAATATACTATAATATTAAAAATAGAGTAAAACTGGTTATTCTGAATGTTAAAATGTTATGCGCATCAGTACAACAGAAACAATATGAGTAATTATATGTATAATTTTTTGTAAACGTAGAATATAAATAAATTGTCATCCTCTAATAGAATATTTAACATCTAGGTTTTGTGCTTATAAGACAATTTTTGACACAAATTTATTTTTTTTATTGATAAAATATGTTGAATAATTTAGATAATAATAGTTATTATAATTTATAATCCATATATATTTATATATAAATTAATGTTACTTTGATAATTTTCTTTCATAGGTAAAAGACAACAAATTAATGGACAATTCTAAATAAAAGTTACTATCAATAAACTCTATGATAATTGGAGAGTGTTTATAGCTTATTTCTTCAACCCCTTAGGCTCACACATACTATTATAATAATATTATAGTTTTGGCTTACCTACCATATTATAAATAGAGAAACAAATAACTAAAACCATGTTATAATAAAACCTTGAAACATCCCAAGAAATAAGAGCTGACAAATCACCTCCTTCAGGATAATTTTTCGTACATTACAATGATTTATAAAATAGTTAAATAAATGTATCTACGCCAATTTATTAGAGTTTCATACATTTTAAATGACTTACATTTATTGAATTTATAAATTATATCTAAATAGTAAATTAAAAATGAAATCAAAGTTGAATACACTAACACTTTTTGTTTAAACTTAGATTTTTCCAGATACTTTTTGAGTACCTATCTACCGAGTGACCAAATTATATATTTAGGTATATTATAAAACAAAATCCAGACTCATATAAAATATTTTCTTTTGCAGTGTATAGAAGTCAGCTATAAGTCAAACACTCAGCATTCTTAAATAATATGTTCTACTCATGTGGTAGGAATGTTAAGTAGGTACCTTATTGTTTCAATCAAAACTTGTTTGGTTTGGTGTTGATGTACAATGTTTCACTTCTCATTCGACTCACCTTAAAATTTTCACCTCAATACTGCTATAATCAATATTAATTCCATTTCGAATACAATTATATCACCAGTTCTTCTATTGTAACAATTAAGTTCAACTTTTAACTTTTTAAGGTATAACTAAGTTGTACATATTACACTGGGTAAAGCACGATTCCGTACGTTTTACCTTTTTGAGAATACGATTCCGTATGATTTTGATCAAACAATGGTTTGTCAAAATGACCCCAAAATTACGTACATTACTTACGATTTTCTGTATAATGTTGCCATTTATTATATATTATTGTAAATTCGTTTAATAATAACGTTATAAAAAAAATTTAAAAGTTAAAAACTTGTCAATGTATGTAAAAAAAAGTATTGATGAATAGTATAAAAAAATATGCACCTATAAAATTGTTTAAAAATAATTATAATTTGATACCTTGGTATTTGTTACAAATATTTTATTATATTTTTATGAATCAAATATTCGTTGTATTCTTTAATTGGGATCTGCCATGTGAATGGGTTAGTTCAGTCATCAGTACGCCAGACGCCGGCTCCGGCATACTGAGCTTGGGGAAACCCGGCGACCGGCCGACGAAATAAAATCGTTCCTTTGGACCTTTAAGTAACCCGAAAGAAATCATAAAATTCAATTTTTTTTCAATTCGTTAAAAATATCATTTCATTTCATTATTCTATTGAAAGAAGAGTGCCTGATGTACCATTACAGTGTCACTGTATATTTTTATTTATTTTTTGTTGTATGGACACGGACATACACATTTAATGAACTTAAACTGATAAATTAATTTTTAGGACGCAAAATGTATATAATATTAATATATTATACTATGTAGGTAGCTACTGTTTATTTGCCATTAGAAATGTATTATATTTTTATCTTTATACAGTGGATTGCTTTATTACTAATGGACTTTTCAAGTTAACATTCTATTTAGTAAACTAGTACAATTTTGTTATGATACATCTTGCCAAAAGTAATTTCGAATATGTCCTATAAAAAAATAAAACATGATATTAATTATATCATAAAGTGGCTTTCTCGCGAAAGATAATGTAAATAATGTTATTTACATTAATTTAAATTACAATTTAATCTTAACGTACTCAACTGTCAACTACTATATTTGATATTGGATATTTGACGCAAAACATTCATGTCGATAGTCTGTGGTATAATATTCATTATTGAAGTTCTCGTGAGATTACGACGTGCGGACCTCGTACGTAAATTGGCTATGACGGTGGCGATACGGCGCACAACGCCATTTGTTGAGCATTGTATATGTTTCACATTTACCACGAAGGAATGTCAAATTAATAATAGATATATAGCGACATAAAGCAACATATAGCGAGTAGAATGATAAGTTAAAATTGAGGCATTAGAAGTTTAAAAGAAAAATAAGCATAAAATGTAAATGCATATTACTTAAAAAGAAAATGAAAATTGAAAAATGTGCACTTTTTTCTAAACTTAATAAAAGATGCAAAACAATGAACTTTTAATTTTTCTATTTCAACTCGTCTCATTGTATAGAATGGATATCTGCCTTGGTTTGCTATAAATTAAGGGTGTACAAAAAAATATGCATTGCCTATATTTTCAGCCCTAATTATATAGTATACAGTTTATTGTGTCAAACAGTCATGTCGGTGGACGTCGGTCAGGAGGTTTGCTTGGAGAATTGGAAACAGTAATTTTTGACAAAAAAAAAACGCGCATACGCAAGGCCCCTTAACGTCGGAACCATACTTACAGTATATGGCAACGCACGCAGATGTTCGAGTTCAATTTTTGCTTTTTTGGCATGCCGTAAAAATGTTTCAAATGATAACTTCTAAAATGATACATTATTTATTAGTTATGTAAATACCTAAAATGTTTGTAATTAAATTGTTGACACAAATTATTTTATACGTTTGGCAATATTACAATTAGTAAATTACCTAGTGAAAACAAAAAAATTCAAATTTGATGCAATTTTTTTTTGAAAAATTTAAAACAGCCCATTTTTAAACTTAGAATTTAGAAAAATGTCGACTGCAAAAACATTTGTTTATTTCTTATATTTTTTTTTTTAGAATTTTTTGAAATCTCATTAATTTTTCTAGGTAAATTTGGTTGACGTAAAAAATTTGAGCGGAGACGGTTTGTCGGCATAGGCCCCAGGGTACTTTTATATTATATTTTTATTGTTATTTTTACTACTGTATAATCTATCTGGTAGATTTAATTAATATTATTTGCATATTTATCATATTTGTATATTATAACAATACACTTTAAAAGTTTCAAGTACCCACGAATGATATTGTTAAACAACAACAAAAATCGTTGTTCTTGGTTATTTTTATGTAATTTCGATCAAATTTGTAATAAGAAGTGTTCCGAGGACTTAATTGATAAAAATAATCTCATGCATCCCGCGTACACCAATAATAATAACACGCGTATACCCATAATATTTTAAAATAATATTGCAAGTGTGAAAAAAAATACACACTGGCTGTAATTCAGCTGGTACGTGTATATCAAGGCCTTTTGTACACGTTCAACGCGACAACGATATAGGGCGCTCTGTGACCTGCACGATAATGATTATTATTGTAATGTATTATTATCAGATTAATTTGTTATTGTTATTAGTAATTTCTGATAATATAATATATAAACAAGTGTTTCACAACAATTTTTTGGTACTTATGTTAATCATTTTACAATTAGTTATAGTCCAACGAAAACTCCATAAGAAAAGAAGTTAAATGATATTCGTACGGAGTATTATTGTACTATACACACTGTACCTATACTAATACTAGACTACAGTCTTGTAAAAGATGATTTTTAAAGGTAATCAAGTGCAGATATAGATACTTTTTTTAAAAATATTTAAAATACGTATTTTAATACTGAGTCAAAAAAGTGATTGAATATAAATACAAATACTTTAAAAAGTATTTATAAATACTTTCATATACCTAATTTCAATTTTTTCATAAATACATTTTTTAACCTTATAATTTATTAACAGAACCTTATTTTCATGTTTCAAGTTTATTTTATATAGCATTTTAAACTATATAATTTGATGTACCTCACTATCAAAATATAAAAAACTGATTTTTTTAAAGAAGTATTAATATTTTCAATTTAATAAAATCCACAGTTTTTAAAAATAAAAAATATATAAATTCTCAATTTTATTTTTTAAGTGTTTAAAATTAAAACTAAAATAGAAAATATAAGAAAAATTAACGAATAAATATTTAAAAATTAATATTAGATTTTAAATACAGATATTTTGAGAAAGTACAAGTATACTTTTTAAAAACTGTTTAAAATACGTATTTGAGTACCTGCTTAAAAAAGTATTTAAATACTTTTACGCAAATATTTTTACTTAAGTACTTTACAAGACTGAGACATAAGTTAGACATATAAAGACAACACTGATAGGATTAAACTGTACATCACTGTAGTATGTCTGACCCACAGACTCTTGTTCCTTGTCGTTTTTTTCTATATTTATCTGTGGTATTATCTAACGATACTATCAGTGCCGGCGCCAAGATTGTTTACTAGGTAGGGCCAACGGGAGGCCATCAATTATAAGATAGGGCCACAAAAGATTTCAAAAAACAAAACTATTTTAAAATAATTATGCTATTTGCATGTGCATCTGCAAACTTGTTTATTATTTCATCAGTCTAGTGCCAGTCAGTTTTCAATTTATACTTGTAAGGTCTCTGGTAAACTATTTCTCAAACAACTCTTAACTCGTTTCATACATGAAAATGCATATCTATACATCTGAATAGACTGAATAGTACAATCACAAAGCATATTAATACGAAATACGATGAACCATTACCGTAGGTTCGTAGGTAAGTAATAAGTAATAACGAAGACGATACTATCTTAATACTTTGTAATAAAACTAATATATTATAAATACAAGTAGGTGTGTTATTTATTATACAGTGAAAACTCTAAATACCGGACGGACACTCTCGGTCGCCGTAATTTTGTCCGTTATTTAAAAGTGTCCGCTATTCAGAGGGAAAAAAATTCGAAAAAAATTTGGAGAAATAATAACTACATAACATAATATAGGTACATCTGTATAATATGTGTAGGTACATATTATGTATAATAATGATTTAGGTATGTATTTTATTTGTATTATTTTATTAATAAATAAATATTAGTTGTATATATTATTATTTAAAATTATGATATTAATATGTATGTAAAAATTAATGAAAATGTAAATAAAAATAATTTTAAAATACCATATATAATAAAAATTAACATTTATTGAAAAAATCATTTAGTAATTTTAGCTTGTTTAAGACCTCTTCACCTCGATGCATAGTAATTTCATATATTTTGTAATTTTGTAATTTAACTGTGTTGGAAAACAATGAAGTACCTATACTGTGTATTAACATAGATTAAATAGTATATTTGATGGTACTTATAACATCACAGAATATAAATTAGAAAAATGTTTTTCATAGCTCTTTTGAAAACCACTGGAAAATTCTATTCATATTTAATAGAAATATGGGGATCTAGGTGCCTTTACGGCAGCGGTCCTCACTAGGATTGTA
>PVMI01062349.1:0-10777 GCA_008528875.1 Aulacorthum solani | reverse complement strand
ACTGGGAAATTTTTACTTTTGATACCCCAAAGTACCAACCAGATTCACTTTCCAACCAGAAAAGCTACTGAAGTTGAAAATCGAAGCATTATTAATGTCCTAAAAGGTGATGACAGACACAAAAATAAAAAAATAAAAAAAATACAAAAAAAAAACACACATCGTTGTAAAATCAATACATTCATCGCTCCGCTCAGAATCTAAAAGGTTAGTTAGGCTGTATTTTAATTGTGACCAGTGAAACAATCAAAATGTATTTTTTAGCTTTTGACATCAAAAAGGTGGATGGATCAGATTAGGATTATTTTACCATCAAAATGCAAACCGATAATTTGCAGTTGACTATTTTGATATCATTTTGATACTTTTTATCTTTTGAGCTTCATTACATCCATCTGCATTGGATGCATGATAACGTAATACTACTATTTACTTATTAAGCTATGTAGCAATACTTCCGGTGTATTGCTATCGATAACGATAAGTGCATCGCAACGAATTATTTTAATAATTATACATTTATACTACCTAAGGGTTATTTATTTTTTTTATTCAATATTTATTCAATTATTATATTTTTTTATCCACTAAAACAGCTTAGTCTAAAATGTAACACCAGACACTATATGAGCGGTCTAAATCTATTTTAAATTTTAATGTGACCAACTACGAAGGAGACATTTTATATCACACAATATCTGACTAGTAAAAAATATTTATTCTAATACAAATGCTTATAAGTCTCATAACGTGTAAGAATATTTGATTCAGAGTCTTACTATAAGTTATAAGGTAAGAATATTTTTTAGTTTTGACTTCAAAATAGTAAGTATACGCTTACAGTTTAATGAATTAACTCACTTTATTATTAGATATTATTATGTATTAATTTATCTAGAATTTATAATTATGATTCAAGCGATGCAAAAATCGTCAACAAAATATAAGAACTAGATGATTTACATTTTACAGTATTTAAAATGTATTTTTTTTTATGATTTATAGTTATTTTTCACGTTAACTTGGATATTTGTTTTTTTTTTGCATTTTATATACAGCTGTATATTACTATAGGTATTAATATCATACACATAATAAAAAAAACGTATGTCTTACAAACAGCCGATGTCAACATTTATATTTATTAAATAATTTTTGACTTCAAATAACTTTAGAAATGAATCAAAAATGTGATAAATATACTCTTATCTAATTTTTAAAATCAGTTCTTTGTTTGTTTAAATAAATAAAGGAAAAAATATTATCCCTTGAAATATCATAATATAGCTATATTTCTTATTCGTTGTAAACTTGTATCCCTCGTCTGATTTAATAAGAAATTCAAAAGTTTTCATCGTTCCTTAAATAAATACATATTATTGAAAAAAGTTTTTCTTTTTATCAGAAGTTTGATTATGATATAATATACATATATAGATGTTTGTACCATAATAACGATTAACTTTGTGATATTCAATTTTTATGATTGATTTATCAAGTATTTGTTATGATTTTATATTATAATATAATGTAATTATACTGCTAAATATAACGTTGTATCAGTAAATAAAAAAAGTGAAATAATATTTTTTTATTGCTAAAAAATTCCATGCGACTTCTATAATATATATTACCTAGTATTAAAATAACATTGTTACTTGAGAAAAAAAATATATGAGAATTTACTGAGAATAATAAAATTTTATATCAAAGTACTTAATTGAACTGAACAATTTTAATAATTTTAGTTGTTTTTTTACTTCTTCATAGAACGTGATTATTTGTATTAACAGTAAACACACATCTCGATATAAGTATTGATTTTTTTTCATAATTTGATTTCTTAACAAAAAAATATTTTAGAAAATATGTAATAATATATTATACTATTAATTATCATTATCAGTTAGTAATGTTTTTACTTTTTGAACGACAACACACATTTTTCATTTTAGATTCCTGAGATGAATATTTTTCTAAAAATTTAGTTATAGCAAAATAGAATTTTGAAGTACCTAGTAGGTAATTATTAGTTATATCTGATTTTAAGTAGTAGCATAAAATAGACAGTTCTAAAACCATATCCCTACATCTATATATGTAAATCATACATCTCCACCACCCATAAACGAATAATATTTAATAAAATACAAATACATGTCGTTTTCATGAACAAAAATTTCATAAAACTTAGAATCTCTACCAACACGAACTTCGTCGACATCTTAAATTATATTTCTACAATTGACGGTGTACGATTTAGTTGTAATTAATCGTAAACTGATATTTCACATCTGAAAATTGTCTTAATTTGGCACATAATTATTGTTACCAGAACCGAGAATTAAACAACGCTGATTATGGTTGTCAAACGTTTACTCGGATTTTATACAACTTACCATTACCGTTTTCTGTATAGTTTTTAACGTTTTAGACAACATAGTTTCAGGAGTTTTTCTATACTACAAAAACAATAGTAATAATGCTGTTTAAATTTACCAGTGTCGTTTTTTAATTTACAGTTGATACACTACAAGTATTAAAAATATTATTTTCTATTAATTTTATTATCACCGTGTGTTATATTTCTTTTGAACCAATCCTAAATGTCTTTGATCCGAAACCATCAGAACCGTTGACACTTAAAAAAATTGAACTATTTCCATCGTATTGCTATGGCGTTTACTGCAAATACAGTAAAAAATCTCTAAATAACGAACACTCTCGGTCACTGAAATTGTGTTCGCTATTGGAGGTGTTCACTATTTAAAGGTGTCAGTAAGGGGAGGTTTCATTGCATAAAATATTATATTCCTCACAATAACGAATGCATTACCGTAAACGAACGGGTTGCGAATGATTTCTCTCGAGGCATCCGATGTTTGAAATCAAATTGCCGACCGCGTCGACGACCTTTGGTTTCGATTAGGCGTAATATTATTATAATGAAATAATGCTCTCCACTAGGCCCAGCGGTGAAGCCAAGTACATTTTTTTATAGGCCCGTGCCAAAATCGGCAGGTAGGTCTACGGTGAGGCACTTAAGACTGTGTAGATTAGTGAGTTTTAGGTAATAAACTATAATGACTAATGAAAATGTATTACCTTTGATTTATATTCCAATATATACAATTGTAGCGGTTAAAGTGTGGGTATTCGAGCCATTGCCCATGATATAACCGACAGTGAGTTATATTATGCTTTTAAGTTCTCTAGTCTATATATTAAATGTAGGTGTCCATTTTTAGCATCTACTATTACATACTAATATAACCTATTTGGTGTGCTACATTTGGCACATGCTTTGCAGTTTTGGAAGCATTATGTCGAAATTTGTATTATGTTAAGGTTTTGCGTAATTTCTATAGTCTGAATGAGAGCGATTAAATGCAGCGCCGTAACGAAGTATTCAAACAAGTAGTTAACGACAAATAATATTTGTTTTATTATTATAATAGCTACAATTAAATGGATCTATTTATAAATATTTAAAAATAATCAATTACTTGCAAATAAGTAGTTTTAAATAAAAATACGATTAGGTATTATAATTTATAATAATAATTTCAATTAGGATAGGAGAAAAACAAACTAAAATAAGTACCGATTCGATCAAAAGATACGCCAATGGGTATAAACAATTAGTTCTAAAAAATGTTCTACGCATGCCACCGCGACGTCGCTGGTTTTTAATTTTCCTTATTGAAACATCTAAATAATGGAAACCTTACACATTTATTATAGCCAAAAAATCAAATATTGTTATATCTCTTCGTCAGTTGATATACTTTTGTAGAGCGCCCAGCAGTATATTGGTGCACTATACGAAATTATATAATTGGCTTACATTTAATAAAAGTTAAAAATATTTATTAGGTACTAAAAGTTACTCAAAGTTTGGAAAATTTACAGAAATATCGATTGAAACTCACAATATGAACCCAAACTGTAACTATCATGACGCCACTACATATAATCCTTATCCTGCAACATACTGCATGCCTAATTCCTATGCTCTCACAAACAATATCAACTGCGGACTGCCACACATTTAGTCACATTTTCTGTCCGGTTCCAAATTGTATTATTTATACTTATTTGCATGTTTCATTGTGTTAAGCTCCAATTACATTGAAATTATAAAGTAACTAAACAAGCCTATACAATGACCATGGCAATTAATTACACAAAAATAGAAAACAAAAAATTAATTATTTCATATTCTTCATATATTACACTAAAAAAAATTTAAAATACTAAATTACAATATTCACTTGAAAATAAAATATTTTATTGGCATTTGGTTGCTCATCCTGGATTGGTTTTGGTTTTACGGTTGGCTTGCTTTGAGTTGGTTGGGTCTCCTTGGTGGTTCTATCGGTTGTCTAACTAACGGTCCAGATCGTCCAGTCATCGTCGATTCCTATCTACCATCGTTGGTGTTGCCGCCATTTAGAGAACAACAATTTACACTGACTCCGTTCTGGCAGCATTTCACACATTTACTTAGTTCGGACATTTTGCTGACGGACAAATACTAATTGGTGTTGCCCAAATTTATCCAGTTGCGGAAAAAACCAGTAATAATAATATAAAAAATAATTTCATGGTTATTTCATCAATGTATTAAAAAGTATTTAGTGTACGAGATCAGTAAAATTTTATGTGAAACTGTATATAATTGTTATAAATCCAATGCTGTTCAGTCATACGTAACTAATATATCGATATTTGATTGGAGATTATTGGATTTTTCCTAATAGATTAGGCGTGTGGCGTTTATTTCTTTAAATAATATTATAACCATGTTTGATATTATCAATATGCAATTTCTGTAACTACGACCAACCTAGCTTATATTAAAGAAGGTTAAATAATAAATTATAATATAGTCATTAACGTTTTTTTTCCCAATTATTGCCGTTAAACAGAAAAATAATGAAAAAGCTTATACTTTATTGTTTCTGATTATGTATTATTTTAAGAATATAAATATCATACCTAATACTATAGCTGGTATAGACCTACTTATTTGCCGAATAATGATATCATATTTATCTAACTAGTCTATTTATAGTTACTAGTCGATACAACATAAATTTGAGTACGTAATATTTATATTCTTCAAGAAGATATAGGGGTACAGTGTGATACTAAACATGTTCGCGGGAGGGGGGTAGGGGCAAGAAATATAGCGTGATATTTTAATTTTTAAACCGATAGACTATAAATATTTAATGTAGGTACTTGAGACCGGTAGTATTAGAACTATTTAATAGGACATTGCTCTACAATATTATGATGTATAGCATGCGTTCTGTCGTCTAATTCTTCATGTTGAGATTTCCGACGCAAGCAAGTACACCGCTAAAATCATTTGTCAACAACCGCCCCGGGAAAACCGATACCTATGTCGAATCTATTATCTTCCCCTTTCGANNGCGTGCCGGGATCGAAGGGCACAGAATATGCTGTGAGTGTCATTATATTATGTACCTGTAAATAATATATATATACATATATATATACAGATAGATATATGTATATTGTTTCGTTTGGAAAAATCCTAACCTACTAACGAGAACCTCAACGGTGTTGGCTAGTGGCAGGATGTCGGTGTTCTTGCGCAAGACGGAGAAATGGGGAAATGTACGTAGTAATGGCACAGAGGTCCTTGTTGTCGCCGTCCTGAAACTCCTATATAATATAGATATTATATACAGGTATCTATATAGGTAGCATATTATATCATATTGCCGTCAACATTACAATGCTCGGAGTAAAATACCAACGATATTCTCCTTTTCCCGCTTACTAAATGTAGGTAACGATTTCCGTAAAGTAAGGCCAATTCTTGGATGTATACACGGAAGGCGGAAAAAAAGCCCAGGAAAAAAATCCATCGAAAAAAGCCCACTGAAACAAAAGTTTACGCGAGTGCCATACAATACTGCACTATTTTAAATTTTTTAAATATTTCGTTAGATTAGGTTAGGTTAATTCAAAAAAGCATAATACAATAACACTTAATAGTACCTACTTAATGTAGATAACAAATAATAATAATAACTAATGGGATAATAGCTGATGTTCCTAAGATGAATAATAAAAAAAAAAATAGTAGGTCCATGATTGGTGTGCTTCTATTCCCCTTGTATTAACTTTTTTCCGCTATTCGTATACGCAGCGTACACGTCCTAAAAAGGTGGTAAATTCAACTTAGTAATTCCATACATAACATTATAATATTAATAGACTTATTCAATTTACTAAACTTTTTAAAAACATCCTTCCAATCGTTTGGTATTATTATTTTTATACGTAAATTAGTATAGGCGTGCGTATAAAACACTTATTACAGTGTTCATTATATTTTATAATAATAAACACTTATTCTTCAATGCGTTTATTTTTAAAAAACCGGGCGTATTTGAAAGAAATTATTTTTACTTAATAATTAATAATTATTGAATACATAACTATTTTCATAGTAAAAATTGTCAAAAAAATTCTGTACATTTTATATTATTGTCATACAACACGAAATTCTCAGAATGATTACAAATTATTCACTGCAACAATTTTTAATATTATGCTTTTTTTTTTAATGCTTTATACACATTTTCTTTTTGATATTTTCATTGCTTAATTATTAACGAGATTAATTATTTTTTTAATAATACCTTATTTATTTTATTAATAGCGTTATAGTTACAATATTTCTTTTTAAAAATTATAAAAATGTTCAATATGATTTCAGTGATATATGATGAACCAAACTATAATATTATGTTAAAACATGGCATAAAATACAAATAATTTAAAACCTTTTGTTACAACAATAACAGGAGGATTAAGTTGGACGAACATAATAGTTAGGTACGACTAAAAAAAAATAATTAACAAATCTGTTTTTAATTCTTAATAAAACATCAGAACTTAATGGTATTAGCGAATGCAAATCTCAACTGCGTCGATCGATCCCCAAAAAGGGTTTAATGATAATAATATTTAAAACAATAAACTGTTGTTTAAACAATGGACAACGAACGGATTTATTACAATATGCTTTGGTTAATAATTATAACACAGAAGTCAAACACACATATTATAATATTATATGTATTATTGTATTAATGTAGGTATCATATAGATACCAAACAGCAAACATCAAACGAAATCGATACAATAGTTCAATTATAGAAATTTCAAACAAGATTTGGAAAGAAATTCAAAATATTATAATACTACATCATAAACAGTTATTACCAATTAAAATTTTTGAAGAACCACATCGAGAAAAAGTTTTATTCAAATTGCTAATGTCAGTACAAACCAATAAACAAAAATGTATGGTATTACACTAGAACTATTGAACATTAATGTTATAATAATAATACTATTTATAATCAATGAAAAAAAGCATAATATTAACCAGTACTTGATTTGGGGGGACGGAGTTCCCTTCCTTCTTTCTTTTGTATACCTTATATTTTATTTGAAACACAACGCTGGGTACTCAACATTTACTAGTGAATTAGAAAATCGTCAGATTCTCTGATGCAGAATATTATAGTAGCCATAATATTTTTACCTTATAGTACCTTCGACAAAAAATAATTATTAACATTCCTTATCACTTTAAAATACAGTTAAATATGACAAAATCGTTTTGTCAGTTCATAGCAGCTGTGGATATCAGTAGGTACTAGATATTGCTTCTGTCATAGATTTACGAAACTTATCAGTAATCAATTATTGGTAATTAATAAATAAGTGTTTTTATTTTCTTTATATATATATTTGTAGAACAAGTTTAATATTATTTTGGTATGATTGTTACAGGAGTTGGTCTTGGGGCTTTGTCCCCATGATAATGTGACGGTTAATTTTGTGTGGAACGCTCTTTCATCCAACATCTGTTGAGTGCCTCTTCTAATTATTTTCCAAATCAAGTACTGATATTAACAGATTTTTGGGCCGGATAAAATATGTCCGTGTGCCACCATTTCGTAACCCCTGCAGCCATAAGTATGTATAACTGTATAAGTGCATCAAATTGTTCATATCATATAGGTAGGCATAAAATACCTGTATAATACAGGGAAACTTCAGTGTTACAAAATGTGGTGGGCAAAACAAAATTTATTTATTAATTTTTAGAGAATTTCGTTAAATAAAATTAAAAAATTGGATCTAATTTAGGTTGGTTCTCAAAAATATTCCGTAAGACAGAAAATTTTGTTGAATAGAAAATACTGCTCCATACATGGAGATTTCCCTGTTTTTTAATTGTACTGTTGTAGTGTTGTCAGTAAATTACACCATTTTGGGGTTTACGGCTGTTGTTCAATTCGTAATTGATGGTTTTTTTTCTATTATTATTATATTTGCGCGATCCGTGGGTGAATTATGTATATAATCGTATTGTGTTTAGCGAATATTAATAAAGTGTGTACTTACCTACACCTATGAGGTAGGTACTCATTGACCTTTTTGTCTAATTTATTTTTTATTGGCAAACAGTTATAACCCGTATTCTGCGAGTTCAATAAATTATACAATATATTATAAACTTATCGACTACCTTGGTATATACTCGTATCACAAATACCGTCTAAATTTCCGAAAAATATTATTATTAGACTTTAGGGATCAATACAAAAGTTATTGCAATGTATGTCCGATGATGCTTTTTTTGTGATTTATGGTTTACAATTTACCAAAATATTATGTAGAATCTTTCAATTAATTTGTTCGTCTTAAAAAAAACGTAATACCTACGAATACATCATCAGGATGACATTACGGTGTACAAGACTGAACACGCGTCCCGAATAATATATACCACGGTATAATAATAATGAGGGTGTCGAATGAAAAGCGTATCCTATTCACGATTCCTTTGAAAATCATGGACTTAAATTTAAACTTCTCCGGAATTACTTTATTAGCCTGTAAATGTTATAAGTATTCTGTATTCAACTTTTAAGTTGTATATAAGTTTTAAAAATTGTAAACGTTCAAGTACCCATTGTATTATTACATGTCCATCTTTGTACTTCTTTGCTGCAAATGAGAAATACATGTATACAGGTATATATGAATTATCGTTTTGTTACTTGGTGTTTAAAAATATTCAGTAAAACAACGTTGTCGAGGGGGAATCAAATATTATATAAAAACACCGTTTACATAATATTTCAAAAGAATTTATCTTGGAGAAAAAATAACCAAAACTTAAGTCTACCTATTGAAACTGCGCAAAAAATATTGATTAAACTTCAAATGTTTGCTAATAATACATGTTGAGAATATATTAAATTCTTTAAATTGTTTTCTTAAACATTTTTTTATGATTAACTTGTTAAAAGTTAATTGAAAATAATCATTTACTACAAAAATCCGTTAGCACAATATAAAATATGTACATAATTTTATGTTTTAAAAAAAATATATTATTCTGCATCAGTCTTATATTATCTTTGTCTTTAATATAAAATTGTTTAAACGTTATTCCATTAAATAATTTAAACTTGTTATTTTTATTATCATTAAGAACGAGTAAAAAAATAAATAATTGAAAGATGGAAATAGTCAATAACTGCGTAATATTATAAACAATTTAAAACTGTCAACTATTTTGTGTTGTTATTTATTTAATATTA
Organism: Aulacorthum solani; assembly: GCA_008528875.1. NCBI lineage: Eukaryota > Metazoa > Arthropoda > Insecta > Hemiptera > Aphididae > Aulacorthum > Aulacorthum solani. The sequence goes on along the minus strand of PVMI01062349.1, from coordinate 1,109 downwards.
TAATCATATAATTACTTATTACTTTTAAACACCATAATGATTCAGTAAAATTACTTTTAGCGCTATTTTGAATATTCGATATAATTATTCTTTGAATACTTCAATTGCAAAATGCCTATAATATTCGAATTACCTATACATGACATAATATTTATAATATATTATGTTCAATCATGACATGACTTTTTTCACGTACATATTTTACAGCGAATGACTCATGTCACAGATTTTTGTTTATTTTTTTCACGTATTTCCAGTCGCTAATTTAAAGCTATTTACCCCTGTATACCAGGTAGGCATATTTGTCTCTAAAAAAACAATACATTTTTTATTGCAGTGTTTTTTTCTTCAAAATATTCCACTTTTGAACATTAAATTAAAAATATAACATGAGAATAAAAAAAAAAAATTGTGTAACTACTAACTCTCATACAAATTGTTAGCGTGAACACTGTAAATATCAGCATACTATACAAAAGAAAAAACTTGGATTTGGCGTTTGTTGGTATTCACAAAAATTAATTAATTAATCTTATAATTATAATCATTTATGTTTTCGTTATGCATACAATTAATCTCTAAAAAATAAATTGTTTGACATACTATTATTATATCCAATAATATATTGGATACATCCCAAATGTACCACTTTTTATATAGATTTCAACTGAACGACATTTTCTATAAAATTTACAATATCGGGGGGAAACGATCCATTTACGATTGTATCTCTTATTTCCTTATGTGGTCTTATTTATTTACACATTCAATATGTTTCCCGACAAAGTTAGGTAACGTCAATTAAAATGAAAAAAAAACTTTTAACAACAGTTTTATGGACTTTATTATTAATGCTATCTGATTTCCAATCAATAAATGTTTAATATACCATCTGCAACTTGAAAGGAAAATTCCTGAATTTATAAGCCACTGCTTGGCATACCTATACCTACCTATAATTTTAGCATTTCCCGAAACTGCTATACTGTAGTTCCGGTACGATGAATATCATCATTTAATTTAATCCACGCAAGAAAATGCACACTTCGGTAGAGTTTCGTAATGTACAGATCTTTCTTTAAATGAATACCTATATAAGCTTATATCAT
>PVMI01062346.1:0-16644 GCA_008528875.1 Aulacorthum solani | reverse complement strand
CACAACCCTTTGTGAACACACACCAACAGGATACCAATTTTCATATTTTTATGTTTATATTATAAATAATCTTTGTGTACTAATTTCTTCTTATTTCTTTACGTGGTTAACACCTCCATAGTTCACTGACGTACCTACTCACAGTTGCACAGGCAAACTATTATTGCTTAATGTGTTCTGTGTAATATACTATTATAGTATCCAGGGCAGGTATAAAATAGTATTTAGTCTTTACAATGTAAATAGAAAAAGTTAATAACATTTTTTCACTTCTGACAAATAAATAAAAGTTGAGCAATATCATTTGTCGATAAGAAGACCTTCGATTAAGATAAATATCCATCGATAATGTCATAGAAGTAATAAAAGTGTTCATAAAAATGTTAACTTGTTAGTTTACATATATTATTTTTTTGGATGGTTAATTTATAACGTAATAAACTAATAACCTAACCTAACAGGGGGCCAAATGTCTTATGGGTAGGTATAAATAAATATATATCTCTTGGGGGCAAAATATCCTATCTTAATAATAGACGAGGACGAAACGGCGGGGGTGAAACGTCCACTATATTCATTATTTATAATCATAAATCATATGATATAATTATGTATAATGGTACGGATTAAAAAAACATGCATCAAAACCAACAGATAACCAATCTAGGATGTTCATCTATACTAATAAAGTAAAAAGTTAGTGCTTTCTTGATTTAGCGTTTCAATTTTATAATATTATTAATTCAAATAAAATGAATGATAGTAATTTATAACTTATTTTTATAATTACAATAGAACACTTAAACAATTTAGTATCCAAGCAGTTAGTATACGTAGCAGAAAGCACAGGGTAAAATGTATAGTATTGTATACGTACAAGGCTTAAATCAAAATACTATGCTACTGTATAGATATTTTTCCTCTGAAAAAAAAATTGAGGAATCAGTTATCACATTTATGTTTTTGGGTACAATGCAATGGAAAAATATCTAGTACCATACTACATTTAGTTGGGAATTAAATTGTTTTATTTTTAATATTAATATTATTGATTTGCGTTTTTATATTCTGTGGCAATAAATAAAGTGTTACGAAAATAGGCCCCGGAAAAAAATCAGTTAGAAAAAAAAGTGGTACCCAACCCGAAAATATATCGATGACTTTTGTTTATAAAATAACAAATCTTTTTAAAAAAAATCGAATATTTATTGTCATCTTTATTAATTCTGATCAAATATTCATATTATTTATCAGTCCAATGAAGTATTGGTGATGACATTGACTTTATATTATGATTTATTTTTTATAAAATCAAATATCAGTAGTAATACTTAATGCGTACTTATTGTGTAATATTATAATTAGTTGACTTCACTCATCAATATTAAACTGTAATAAAAATTAATTAGATTTAAGTAGGGTGGATTTAGCAGGGTAGGATATATATCATAAATTGACTGTGAAATAGTGGAAACTTTATCGAGCCAATACAAATTTACAATGTACATCCCGTTAGAAATTTAAAATGACCGGCAAATGTCCATAGTACCTATACGGCTATACCTTATAAGTTTTGAAAAATAGCACTTTTAAGGGGGAAGGATTATCCAACTCCTTTATTTTTTTAGTTAATGCCCGTTGGTAATAAAAACTTTTTTTAAACAAAACCGAACCTAACTCACATTTTATGACGTGTAGGCATTCAAATTTTTTTTTAACTTTTTAACTTTTAATTTACTTAGAAGACTCCCGGTATACATTATATAAGAGGTAGATACAAATCTATCTACCAATAAAATAATTTGGGAAGGATAAGACTAAAAGAAGAAAGTTATTAAATATATAAAAGTAACTGTATTTTTAATTTGATATATTATTGTACCCTTAGATTATATACAAATATATAATGTACAAGATCTAATATTGATCCTAACATTAATCAGATATTCAGCATAAATTAATTTGTATCATCTGTTGACTGTTATCAATATTTGATAACCTGCGACGACTAAAAAACACATTATGTTTGTGTAAAGCGAAAATTAGTAACTACAGCTGCCGAATTATAACCTGAATATTATTACGAAAGTAGGTGAATTAAAACATTGAAAATTGTAATTACTTACCAGTCATTAGAGATCATTAGTAGGAAAATTCGCATAGGTGTAATAGTTGAACAGAAATTAAAAACAAATTACTAGTTGGACGGCCATTTTTTATTAAATATCGTGGCCAAAATTTAGCTAAAAAAATTGACTTGCCTTGTCATAAGGTAATGGCAACATATAAGTACTACAAGTAATACAACACTGGCAAGACGTCATGTACTCCACACTCAATATGTCCAATTTATACCATATCATAGAATTATATATTGTTCTATGACCATGTTACCATGACATACCGGGTTTCAGAACGTTATTTGATACAAAATCGGTGTTACAAACTTCGTATTAGTAAATTACGGATGTCCGTAATGGTTAAGTTTGAAAACAACCAATTGATGTTTGTGCTATGAATCTATTGTTTGGTAAATTATTGAAACAAAATCCCTGAAATAACAATTTTCGAAAAATATCTGACGCTCTGTGACCTCGATGCATAGAGCAATAGCCCACACAAGTGTGGCTTGGCATGGTGCGGTTGCTGCAATCAGTCACACAACGTGATTGAGAGTACGCAGCCGTCCACTGACACTAGTTCCCGGATGGGTGACCATCCGGGTTCTTAGTGGCAAAAACCTTGCCACACATACACGAGTTTCCAACAACCGTACCAACCCTACCGTAACTCCTTAAAATGGCTTATAGCACCCAATGGCCTACTTTGTAGCCGCAGGATAATTAATAAATAAAAAAATATCATGCACAAGTCACAAACGTTATTATAGTTATCTACCTATATTGCCAAATAATTATTTATTAAATTCATTATGAATAATATTACGGTAATACGGCGAACATTTGCACATTTCAAGTGTCTACAGTTATTTTTAGATAACGGACAACACAATAAGACGATCGTTTCACGAAAAATCGTAAATATTCAATGTAAAAAGAAAATTTAACTTTAAAAGCTCATAAAAAAATTATTTGACTTTCTGTTATAAGTTTTTTTGTGAAAGGTAAGAATATATAGGGAGAATCTTGTACTAATTTTTCAAATCATAAATGTAAATAAACAGTAAATGTTTTATAACTTTATAATTTGCAAATTTTCGTGATTTTGACGAATTATGTCAAAATGTTAACTTTACACGCTGATAAAAAAATATTGTGGATTTGTGCTCAGGTTTTTTTTTTAATTCCACTATTAACTGCTCATGAGAAATGTTGTGTTAAATTTTCTTATTTTTTGACAAAGCATACATCTTTTTAACGACAACAATTTAAAAAAACTAATAATAATTGAAATTTTCTTATGCCTAAAATATCTATCAAAATATTTTGAAAATTTTACATGGTATAAAAATACTTAAATTAATTTTTTGTTAAAATGTCAAGCGTTCAGGGTTATTTCAGGGTTTTATAAAGTCACACCAAAAAAATTTGCAATACATTAACAATACATTTAAGACGATAATAGGGGAATTTAATAATTAATTAAATTAATATTAATGATATGATACTTAGATATTATTTTTACAAAAATTAATTTATTGTGTGTCTATTACTTTGAGCATAGTAGATATAAAATTTAAATTGTATTTTTCATTTTTACAATAATATTTATCTAGCACTGCATTTAAATTAATAGTTTGGTTTTATTAGTCATCTACGCTCTAAAATGCAATCTGCACCTCAAATATTTGCAAATAGGTGCTCATGTAGTTTTGACATATTATGCAATTTTATTTTTTAAGAATTTAGTATCAGATCATATTTTTTTCTTATTTTGCATTTCAATTGTATTATATAAGTATGTTGTATTAAGCATTGCCTGCTATCCCCAGTAATTAAGGTGTTAAGCAAAATTTAAACAAAGTTTTTCATTGATGCAAAGAATAAAATATTAACTAAGAAGCAGTATGGTAGAGCAGCCTAAAGCGTTACATCCACAGCCACAATTAGGAGGGCTTGGTGGGTTATAGTTATTTTACAATATACATTATCAGAGACTATGCTACTGAATTAGTGCTGACATAATTTTGGCCACCCAGAAAAATTTACTGTACCTTGCAAACTTGCAAATAGAAATTGTTCTTACTTCCAGACTCCAATCTTTTGTGCAATGCACACCTTGCAGACGAGATAGTTATGGCACTTGATTCAGGAAATTATTTTCAGCTGTATGTTAACAAGTCGGTTCAAATTTTACTCAGTAACTATCCAGGCAGATCTGGGCTTGAATATATTAATATATCTATGGTTGATAGGTATTTACTGAATAAATTATGTTAGATAGTTAAGCAATAACTGTAAAAACAAAGAATTTGGCAAAGAAAAATAAATCTGAATAGTAATACAATTCAATTATGTAGTGTGTACCACAAATTTAAGAATACAATAGTTTTAATTTATTGAAGTTAAACAAACATTGAAAAATATCAACACAAAAAAAAAGTCCAATGAATACTAAAAAAAAAACTACAGTGGGTCTTAAATGTATAAAATCATTAGCCAAACAAAAAAAAAAATAATGATAATAAAAAATAATCAGAAACAATAAAAATAAATCTAATTATATCACTACGCAGTCTCACTCGTGTATATAAAAATGCTAGATTATTGATAAATCTTCACAATTGCTAAGCATTTAGGTATTGTTTTCAAATTGCAGTAATATAAATAGTTAAAAAAAAAAATTATAACAAAATGAGATCTAATACGGTGAATACAGCCTTTTAAATCAATACTTAAATAAAATAATGTGGTCAGTAGATTTCTAAGAACAACTTATGTATTTGCTGTATTTTTTTTTTTTGTCCTGGATTTAACTTAATTAAAAGAAAAAATGTATATAATATAGATGATAAATTAAATCAATGTAAGTAAAAATAAATATAAAATATAAAACACAAAACAATAAGTCTTGGAAAACAGGTAACTTTTGACTCTACCACTACTAAAAAGGACCCAATACTATAAGCGATGCTTATGGAAAACATTAAATATTGTTTTAATACTAAAATTACTATTATTTTTATAATTATTATTATTATTTAAATTATTAATATAATTATTATTATTATTATTAGTAGTAGTATTATTATTATAAAGATAGCACAGACAAGCATCAAGATAGGTACTTATAGACTGATTTTCCATGAAGACTATCATATGTCACGAGGAGACGTTTAGCAGCACTGAGAACTGTAATGAAAATAAAAAATATCATCAATATACAGTTCAACATGAATAAATAATGTGTGTGTGTGATTAGAATACTTACTTGTAGTGATGCAAAAGATATTAATTGCTATTTATCCATATCAGATTCTTGACCAGCAGAGAAAGTGCCTTTGCCCAAGCATCTTTCGATGACAGAGATGCATTCCTTGGACATTATATAAGGACGTAAACGTGGAGAAGCAAAAATAAATTTGCGGCATTCGTTGTTTGCAATGATTACAAGTACCTCGCTATTAGGAGCACTTGACAATTCATAAGCCTATTTCAACAATTATTAACAGTTTTAGTTGGAAAATATGTAAAGAACTTCTACTATCTCAAATTAAGTGATTTAAATAATTTTTCATTCAAATATCAATCCAATGATCACACTGTCACTATGTCATTTAAAACCATTTAAGATATCAAGTCTACTGAGTTAAAAATAGAAATCTAAAAGTTAAAACAAACTGTAGATACAATAATTTTTTAGATAGTTTATTTGTCAACATACCAAAACAATTTTTTACAGGATGTCAAATAAACCATAAAAGATACTAAATATACTACAGTTTATAAAACTATACTTACATTATCTTCAACCAAATCAATGTAGCGTTCAAATTCTGTAGAAACAAAATCATTTGCGACTGTGCAGTCTAGAGCAGGACGGTATAGCGGTGGACGATTAAACATCATCGAAGTAAAACGACAAAGTTCAGTAGTCACAATAAATTGTTCAAGCTTATGTGTGCCAAGTAGTGTTGTACCCTCTGCGTGTGAGAACATCATTAATACAACATCCATACAATGATCTGCAGAAAGGTTCCACACCTATACATCAAAATCATACATTAAAATAATAAACAAAAACACACTTAAATAAGATTGTTACAGTATTTTAAATTTATAAGATCATATGGGACAGGCGATTTTTAGCCAATATTAAGTTATTTGTATTACTATGGTGTAACTACTGTTTTATTCAATCATTCTACTGCACCAAATATGTAAGCTACCATTTGCTCTTTTGATACCTAGTACATTAGTACAACAATAAATGTTAATGGCAATAGATACTAACCGTGTAACACAGACATTAATAACGGGTTGGTCTAACAAATTCTTAATTTATTTTTACAAGCATTTAACAAAAATCTTTCATACATCACTCTCGTGGCTGCCAGTCTGTCGTAATTTACACTTAATATAATGATAATATATTAAAACGATTGTGGTTGGGGCAGGATACCCAGGAGGTCTACAAGAATATAAAAGCATATAATAAGCAGATTACCTACCTGTTACAGAGCGAGAGGGTGCGTTAGAACGTGATAGGGGTAGTTGCGCGAGGCGGTGCAATTTGGACATACACATAAGCGAAAAAGACGATGAGATTTTTTCTTTCGATTTACCTTTTTGAACAGTTCGTCCTTGTTTACGGTTTCCGATATGGTTTTCAGCTTCATTTCAACGGTCCAAACACGGCGCTCATAGGCCACAGAATCCGTATGCGGCGTGCGAGTGTGCGTGACGGATGACGATAGTAATGTTATTTATTCCGTTATTGTTATTGGCACTTTTCGAGTAAGCTTTACGGTCGCTGCGAGCCCAAAGAGCGGCGCTGCTGTTGCACGGTAACTGGCTCTGGATGGCTGCGGCGGCGGTGGCGACTGACAGCGGTGACTGGTGAGCGGCGGCGACAGCGATACTCGTAAACAATTCGATTTTTGAAACTCTCGCTCCTCTCCGGCGGCACAGCTGTGGCAAGGGATGGTTGGCGGACGAGCGGGGTAGTCGCCGCCCTCCACCGATCGTCCACCCTTGGCCGGCCAGAGACTTATGGGTCGCGGAAGCCGGCCGTCGCAGTGTCGCCGGTTCGGCCAGCCCGAAAATGTGCGACTGCCAATGATATTATTATTATTATTATCGTTATTTTTCTTAGCGTCCCGGTACGTCCGGTCAACTTTTTAACCGAAAATGCGAAATTGTCGCCGGTACCGGAGCGTTCAAAATAAGATGATGTGGACCACCTGCATGATGTGTAAAGGACTTGTTCACTGTTTGGAATTAAAGAAGGATAAATGCGAATTTTCCACGGTGATGGAAAAGGGTGGGATATTGGCTTGGAAAAATGTCACAGACAAGGAGACAACAATTCTACAGGACCTGCGCGTATGTGAGATGTCTGCTTGCAGCTTGCGTACTTGAGATGCGTATAGGTACCTACCTACAAAGCCCTATACAAAACTGCGGTGGTACCTACTCCTCATCAAGGAACGTTTAAAACAACATTTATTTCATATAATATAATACTATATGAATAAACTTGAAAGTTTCAATAAAAAAAAAGAATATTTGAATAATCAAATTTTTATTTGACCAACTTTTTAATAAACCTAAACCCAGAACTCAACAAAAAAATCTTCTTTATACAATTAAATTTTATGTATTTTATTATACTTTTATACAATTATTCTGTACTTAATTAATTAACCTACCTATTATTTACTAATTTCATGATATCTAACCTAACTATACCTTTAAAATAGAGAGATGCGAGTATACTTAACCAGTAAGCCAGTAACCTTTGGGATACTTGATCAGTTAAAATTATGACTACCTATTGATCTAAATTTTCAATTAGAAAATTGGAACTTATGTTTAATTCTTCTTCTTCTTCTTCTTTTTGTCTGTAATCGACCATTAAGATCATACATTCAAACATATATATATTACTTATGTTTAATAAAAAAATTAAATAATAGCAAACTATACGAATTTGGTTTTTATTTTCATGGATTTTTTGTGGTTTTTTTATTATTATATCATACATAATATTTACAGACCGCACAATGTTCGGTCTCGACGGTTGCAATATCACTGCAGCCCCCGATAATATAATATACCTATGCATAATATATTGTTATAAATGTATACGCACCTACTTACCTATATTTATTTTAAATGTCCTGACGACAGTATAATATTTAATATTAAGGATAACAATGATAAATTATGTTTTTCATTTTGAGCATAAAGTATAAATCAATAAGCATAATTATGTAGCCATTATGTATAAGGACAGTAATATTAAATGTACTAATATCGTTCAATTCTTATCGGTAGAATAAAAAACAACACTATGTGTTTGAGTTCGACATAATCATAATTGACGACCTCGTTGGAATATTTAAATTGTATACAACAATTTCAACGATTGTTTTTATGCTTTCTATAATATACGATGTACCTACCTACGGGCGTTCAATGTTAATAGTCAAAAATTAATGGAGAGTCGTGGACGTATACAAACAATTACGTAATTTAAAAACTTCATAGGGAAGGGGTTGGGTCTATTGATCTATAACAGGGATTGAGGGATCACAATTAGTAAATGCAAATCAGATTGCTGCTGAAAGCCCCGCCAATTTCCTGTCGCTTTTTGCCCCAAATCCTTTTACCCCTACAGCAACCGTCGAAAATGTTGTATTGATCAGAATCCGATTAAATTATACAGACACAGTGACACGTCGTATAATATATATATATATATATACCTTCCACGAAATAACAAATTTAATTTTGTTCTCCAGTTTGATTATACCTGACTACAACCTTCCGGTCGAGTTCGGCTTAAATCAATTATGTTGACGTGACAACGTATTTTCTGTACATAAATTATACTTCATAATATTTATGCATAAACCTACGCAATATATAGATGTATAACTACAATGTATCTAATGTCTATATATGTTATACAAGCAGACAGCTCCTATTATCTTTACGGCCGAGTGCGTTCATATTATTCGAATAGTATATCCACATATTATTTTAATTATATTTATCAGACACGTATAGGAGCAGAAAAATAAATTCGACTGGACGGGGGAAGTAGGGAGTTAAAAAATCATAAATTCATGACTAATAATAATCGATATAAATTATTACAAATTAATAGGTATGCATATAAATAAGAAGATATTTAATATACATTTTCAGAGGGTATTGAACTCACAAACACCCACCCCCTGTTTAATAATGCTGTAACGTAGTCAGGGATGGATCTAGGGTGATGGAAATGAACCTCGACCCGCCGACGGCTCGCCCGCACAGTGCAAACACACCTTGAACACTTCTTTATATTTTTGGAGAAACTTGTATACTTAAAATATAATATACCAACTAATATACTCATTACTCGTATTATAAAACGGTTATTCAATAATTTAATAATTGCGCCCACTAATGAATTGGGTACCTACCTACATATATTATATATTAAATATATAATGTCCATAATCCATGATAGTGTTTTCCTGTTAAAATTACACGTTTAGTTAGTTATAATGACGACGTCTAGATAATATTTTAATGTATATGGTATTACTGTGATAGACTAATGCCATATCTTAAATCCGAGACATAGTCTGCATATTAAAAAAAAAAAGTGAGACATCAAATAACATAATAACGTGATATTTTAATATTATTTTTACTCTGCATCCGTGAATCGTGGTGCATGATTATTATTTATTACTACCAGATTATAATATATTATATACATCCGTTCATGAATAGCGTTTGCGCAATATAAGTGCCTATGATAGACACTATAATTTCCACAGGTATATCGAAACTCGATATTCGTGTCCACGCCAGAATTGTGTATGACAGATTACGATAGGAATATATATAACGTAGCATATTAGGTATATTATATTATTATGTGTGCTTACTGCAGTGTACCTAGTCGTAGGGCCGCAGTGTGTTGGCCAATTGTGTGTGGGTAAACAGTGGTGTAGACCGTATAGGTAGATATATAATATTATATATTATATTATATAGGTATTATAGGTACGTACCAGCCGAGTGCCAATAAGAGAACAAAAACGAATAATATTGACATTTGACAAACAGCACGAACGCACACATTATATTGTCATTTATCGCATTCACATGATAGAGCACACACACATATTATATAATATATACTATACATATATATGAATTATTATATTGCCTTTATTTATTTTATTGTTGTACTTCCTATTAAATATTAATATATATCCGTTGACGTCGTATTATATTTTATGCACAAATACACATATAATAATATACAATGTACAGAGTGATCCATCTAACGTAAGATAAGTACTTATTATCTCATAACAATTTTTTATTTACTTCATTATTTGAGTCATTAAAAACAAAATTTGAATTAAAAAAATATGTTGTATATTATTTTATTTTTTTATCTTTTTACTTTTTTTAATGGCGGCATACATTTTAATTCCTTATTCCAATGCAGAATATTTTTTGGAGTACTTCAATATATAAAAATCAAATTTTTTATGAGCAGTTTATGGGGTACAACTTATAACTTCTAAGAATATCAAGCTTAAATGAACGGAGTGTATAATACTGTAGTGGTACAGAATGGCTACCCCGCAAAATGCTGGTCTTTTACTCCACTCGTCTAAACTTTAAATACTTAAAATTATAATTTATAATTAATAAACTAGGTGTTTGAAATTTGATTTTGATACATTGAAATACTCAATATGTATAATATTCTACTTAGGAATATGATATTTAAAATGTACATTGTCATTCAAAAGAATGAAAACTTAAAAAAATTATAAATGATAAAAAATACTAAAAATGTTGTTTTGTAACAACTTTAAATTATTTCAAGGAAGTATTTTCAAAAACATAAACGTTTTCTGAAATAATGAGTGTCTCTCGTTAAATGGATCACTCCGTATATGTGTACATCATATATTATATATTATTATACCTGTATAGTATAATATATGAATGGAGGCTTCTAAAGTACCTATGGGTATACTTACTTCAAAAGTATTAACGATTTTAAAAATAGTTTTTTTACGTGGTTTCAAGTCTTTACAAAACGAAATTTGAGAAAATATATTTTTTAAATATTTTTAAGTTTTTACTTTTTTGTTAGAACATACACATCATTTTAATTTGATATTCCAAATCAGAATATTTTTCTGTATATTTCGATACATAAAAATCGAATTTCGGAATAGTAGCTTAAGATAAGTTGTAACTTTATAAGAATTCAAATTTTAAAGAATTGATGAAAGGAGTGGAGTGGTATGCGGTTAGTGGTTACCGCGCCAAATTGTGTTCTACTGCTTCTCACATTTACACTTTAAATACTTATAATTTATAACTGATAAACTACGTGGCCTATAATTCGATTTTTATACATCAAAATACTAATAAAAATACTGTGCTTTGGAGTATGAAATTAAACGTTTATACTTTTTGAAATGATTAGTGTCTTTTGTTAAATGGTTCACTTGTTATAATATACTAAGATAAGTACTATATATTATGTTTAATGTATAGTATGTTTTTTGTTGTTTTTATTCATCCGATTGAGCAGACTGCAGACTAAGCCCACACACGACGCACTGTACTCTGCACAATCGCCTATCAGCTATTGCAAATATGAAACAATATAATATAGTTTTACAGTTCTACTTTGTAGTTATAAGTTGCTTTTTAGTTGCGGATCCAAAAGCTTCAAGGTTAGATAACCAACTTTCAATAACCGTTTGAAACTTTGAAATGCCATATATATTAAACTAGCCCAGACATTAATCCTAGGAGATTAATGAGCATCCCCTACATTTTGATATATTTGTTTTTTGCTTCTAAAAGAGCCCCTAAACTCTGCATAGCCAAAGGTTGCTCTGACTGTATAGATTATCTAATCATGGAAAATCTAATACGTGATTAATAATTGTATATTCGGATAGGTATTATAATATTATTATGTTGGTAATTCTACATGTATATACCTATCGGCTATCACCTATGTCCTATGACCTATAGTATACACTTATAAATAATTATACTTTATTTATATTTTAATACATTAACATTTACATAGGTATAGTTCCGAATTCGACTGAGAGATTAAAGTCAAATGCCAAGGACTCGGCTTTTTTGAGGCTCCCCACAAAATTATTTTAGGTTCTATTTTACCGATAGATTTAAAAAATTACTGAAAATATTTTAATTTATTACAATATTGCAATGTGATAGAAACCAATTATTTTGTTGATACCTAATATGTAAATAATCAGTATGTGAAGATGTGATTTTTTTTTAAAGTTTTATTGTAACATGAAGACGATTTGAGTGGTTAACTAATAGAAAAATGTATTAGATCCAGGACCCTCAATATTTGTTGTCCCCAGCCGCCAAAATTCGAAATTCGGTATTGTATATTATTATGTCATATAATACAGTAGATAATACATACCTAGGTGTATATAGCATACAACTTCCTTGTCCCAAGTGGTTTTGTGTAAAGCACATTGCTTCGTCGATTCGCGTCACTGCGTCAGGACTATATAATAATTAAAATTTACAATGCATACACCGCGGACACATGGGGATGGGGATTGATGTTTTTAATCATTTATTTATTTAACAATAGCATTTTTGCAACGTGTATATATTAATAAGTATATGAATATATTATCACGTATCGACTGTTTTTTTTCTCTCCAACATCGACATCCCTCCTCCCCATTCTTCGCTGCAATGTCAATAAAAAGCAATTTAATAGGTACTTTGTAAAATAACATAATATTATTTTAAACTGCGGTTCATTCACTGCACTTCAATTGTCGAACCGTAGGCATAATTTATTTATTTTTTTAAAAATATAGATATGGTAGTTCCAAACTTCCAAGCTTTGTATTCTGCCTTGCACAATAAAAATGAGTTACCTATATTGTATAATGTATATAATATATGTATGTGTGTGAATAAATGTTTAATATAAAATATATTATAATGCAAGAGAATTCTTTTAAAATAAATGAACACTATTTTTCTCGACAATTATTGACATTTATGAAAGTATTATTTTCACAAAATTTTAACTGCGTCATTCAAATCAGTAACAAGTTCAAACCATACATTCTCAGAAAAATATTTTGCTTCGGAAAATGAAATGAAAAATATATGCTTATATACTGTCATTCAAAAAAGTAAAATATTTAAATTTGAATTAATGACAACAATAAACATTTGTCTGGTAATGACCAAATTATTTTTAGTTAATAAAATATTTTTAAAAACGTTTAAACGTAAATACTTTTTAAGAAGTGTGTTTACCTTTGGAAAAACCATATTGTAAGGGTAAGATGTATGCATAATATTACTATATTTCTATTTAAGAGAAAGAAACCTCTGTGACGCAATTGGGGTAACTACCCGAGATAATTAAGTACGTACCCACGGGTCATTGCTCCGGAGGCAACTTAATGAATAATGCATTTCATATTGTTATAAATTATAATATGCACAAAAAGTTGATAAATGCTTGATTTCTACAGTACACATTTTGCTTTAAAAATAACGAACAATGTTCTGCCTATTATGTAAATATGTATCACATATATCATAGGTATAATATGACTTTGATTTAAATAATCTATTCCTGAACGAATAACAATTTAACAGTGTACGTTTTACATATTACACAATACATACCTATATAATATGATTATATGATATATATTATTATTAATTGCTGCAGCCAACAGATGGATACTTGAGCAAACCAATATATAAATATATTATAATATATAATAGGTACACAGCAGCCGGGGCTGTTGTTTCAAGGTACACTGCTACTATACAGCACTTATACTTGTTTTCGTGGAATAATAACATAAAGACAAATATATATTATAGGCTTGAAAATATCAATGACGACCGTTTATCTAAATGTGGGTATATGCAGTATAAGTAATATATTATGATTGATATACGTGAAAATAGTTTCTTTTCTACTTTGTGGTTTCTTCCAACATAATTATAAATGGGGAGGGGAGAGTAGACCCCCCATGAACTTTTTTTCAATGTTTAATATATAATAATAATAACAACGATAATAATTTATTGGACTTAAACTTTAAAGAATACATTATACAAATAAAAGCAAATTTAACTATTTTTTACTAATATCTAATAAGTAATATTCTTACTATTATAATGCATAGAATTATTGGAATATGTCCTAAAGGCTAGAATCTATTAAATATGTACACAAGTATGCCCTACCTACTAGTTACCAAAATATCCCCTTAACATATTATTATGTTCTAAAAAATTGTGGATTGCAATAGATTTGATATTTTCATGATAATATGAAAAAAGTTATTTAAAAAAAAAAACATAGTAGGTACACTTACTATTTGCTTAAATCAGTGTTATTATACACTACCTATATTTTACACCACATTAACACTACATTTATTTTGCTTCATGTAATTTCTTCTATTTTAATTTAGTCTACTATACCTAACAACTAAAACATTCTGATTTTCTAAGGATGTTATTTAAGTTCATAGTTTAATCCATAGTTTGAACTTTGTATGAATGAAAGTTAAATTTTCTTCAATTTGATTGAATTTTTTCCGGTATTTGGTGTAATCCACTAACAGGGTCTAACCTAAAGGTCTATAAACCTAAATGATACCTCCAGCCTACAGGTCACAGAATACAGGTAGGCAGGCTATACAAGTTATCACCTCACCTGATCGTATACAATAATACAATATACATAAATCTAGAACAATCATTTTGTGTTTTACGATCTGATGAGCTATTAAAAATAGTACTTTACAGTATAGGACATAGGTACTAGTGTACTACCTCCTACATTAAACAATCTAAAATAGTTGGGTAAGACAGTGTTAAAATTCCTAAAATATGCAAAAATAAGATTTTGTAGACAGAATCGTTAATTTATTAACCACATTTTGGTACAATCTACTAACTAGCAATTTGTTTATACCAAATAATGAAAAGAAGCAAAAGTGTATAAATATCTCTCCTAGTGTAATAATAATAAATCTAATAATAGTAGTAGGTAGTAGTC
Source organism: Aulacorthum solani (assembly GCA_008528875.1). Classification (NCBI taxonomy): domain Eukaryota; kingdom Metazoa; phylum Arthropoda; class Insecta; order Hemiptera; family Aphididae; genus Aulacorthum; species Aulacorthum solani. Next base: position 1,374 of record PVMI01062346.1, on the reverse strand, counting down.
TTGTATAGTGACTTGTACTCTTGTTTAGTAGCTTGTTTTGTATGATAACGTATTGGTTTATTTTTTTTATTTTACCTTACTTATATATAATATGTATTATATCAGAAATGTATTTAAGAGTTTACCTCAGGGGAAAAGAAAGTCAATCTCACTCCACCACTCCCGTCCAAGAAAAATGTTAAGAACAATACACACAATCTTTATTTACACACAAATATATAAATCTTTTTTGATACTTGAAAATGTGTCAAAAATCATCTGATATACTGTGATAGAATTATAAATATTCAGTAATGCCATACATATATTTACTAAGTAAAAAAAGAGTGAATTATTATTTATTTAATTGGTGATTAAATGTGATAGAGTCTTCTATCAACATAAAATATGATTTGTAAAAAACTGGGCCCTATATAAGGTATTTTAAAATCGTTTTTGTGTTATTATTTATACGATATGCACACCTTAAGTTATAAGAAATAAGTAAATCACATGTTAAATAGACAGAATTTTCTAATTCAGATAACCCTAAATGAATCCCAAAAACAATAAAATATGTCGAACACTGATACTCACTTGATAAAACATTTCAATAAACTAAAATGATTTATAGTGCTGTACACAATTATATTACTATATATATACTCTTATTAATATTAAATAATAAATAATAGACAGAAAAAAAAAAGAAGACTAATCAGCATTTCCATAACTTCTAGTTTCTATCTCATTATTAATTATTAAATCCTAAATAATCTTTAAGTAATTTGATCTGAAAATAGCAAATAATTTATCCAAGCTTTATGAAAAACCATGCCGGAAGTGCTTATGAAATATACAATTGCGTATAAATATAAATACCATGATGTACCCATACATACCGACACCGATTAAAAACTTAATTTTTATCACTACTTAAACTATGTAATTATAATACTCTACTCTAGTATAATCATTAGATTGTCGAGAAGATAAAGTCAATGTATCCCATTGTACATAGTTTAATAATTGGTTTTGCAGAAAAATAGTACCTGAACCTGACAATAATATTTTAACAAAAAATACAATAGCATATAGGTATTTTAGGTATGTAGTTACCTAAAATTCAATATTTTATATATTTGATAATTATGTTGTTAAATAATTGATTAAGGATCCGACTAAAATATGTTTGTTGGATTAAAGTCGTAATATTGTATTATCTGCCCGATATAGCAGCCGTTGCCTGTTGACCACGAAATAGAAAATCCACATTAATTTATGATGTACGTGTCCTTATGATTGCTGCAATTGTACTTAAATGTGTAAGTATATAGGTGTAAAATATGCTTTTCAGTCTTTTACTCGTTCCACGAGTTACAATTTTAGACAGGC
>PVMI01062336.1:0-10532 GCA_008528875.1 Aulacorthum solani | reverse complement strand
TCGGCAATTTTCAGAATTCGCTAACTTGCGTACTTGCGTACCGTGTCAATCTGCGCAATCTTACTTTGAACATGTCCTGCCAAATAACTTTTAACACAGTTAAAGTATGTTGATAATAATATTAATTATTTTGTTTAAATACAAAATATTGTAGTGATTATTATTATTATAATATTGTCGATACGCGTCGACCGACGACCGAGACCATACATATATAATATTTTATACTTTTATATCATAATATTTATCTTGCTACGTAATAGTCGTTTAGTTATTATTCGATTAGTCGATTGTCACCGCCCGCCAATGCAAGTTCAGCTAAAACGCGGTGCAACGCGCAATAAAATATTGAATTATTGTTTTGTTCTTTTACCAAAATTAAACCTGACAAAATGTATGAAGCCACTCAACCATCAATATAAAATACGAAATGTTTTATTTCTTACCTTAAACAGACCATTAGTTTTTTCCTAGAGAGCTTCTCGAAAAGTAGTATTTTGTTTTTGAATTTTAGTTAAAAGTTCATAAAATTGACTTTGTGGACATTCTAAAATATTTATAAAAACAATTTCTTCATCTTCAGTTCTTTGAATAATGTGTAAAATTCTCCAACGGATTTTCTCGCAGTATTTACGTATTTTCCGTACTCACGTTTTCTTAGTTTGATTACAATTTTTTTCTTCGTACCTAGTCCAAAACTAAGGCAATCATCGCCAGTTGTTTTTTATTGAACTTAGATACAAATTCGAATATTTAAAAAACAAAAAATTTTAATTCAAAACACACAATGACAATGCACTATACCTATAGTCTAACCAAATAGTATGGAGTATGGACTGACCGGATTGATGGCTTTTCCGTGACGTTACCTATAGATGTGAATGTATTCTATTTTTGACTTGACGCTGCCCGTCTGTGACTGGAGGTCGACGTTCCTTATAGTACGAATCGACCTTTATTCTAACCATTATTTTCATCGTAATCATCAAACTTTCTTTTTCTATTAAAAAAATTATCCATATTTATCAATTAATATCATACAAATTCGTTAAAATCGGGTTTGTCGTGGTGTGGTTTAAACGTATAACTGTTTCATATTCACGAATATTCGCACTATACGGAACACACATCATTGTAAAATTAAGGCAATTAATACCAAGTAGGTACATTTTATGATATAATAGTTCTAAAAATGCTCATTAAAAAAGGATGTATACTCCTTTTCATTTTAATGCTCATACCTAGTGTGGATTTTGAATACACACCAGGTAAAAATGCCCAATTGTGCAGTAATTACTACATAAATTAAAACGACAAAAAAAACCACTTCTAAATGCTGACAGTATATCAAGACCTACCTCTCAGGTTATTTTATAGTATATATATTATTATATTATTTAATTAATATAGTAGTTACAAGGTACGTTGAACTAATTTTTATCAAAACTTTTTATATATTGTAAAATAATAATTGTTCTTTTATATTACAATTATCTATTCAAATTGAACTTTTAAGCCAACATAGTAGTACATACCTACATACTCAAAGTATACATCATACAAATAGATAAAAATTAAATATAATAATAAAAAAGTTCATTATTTGCAATGAACGTCGCCAACATTTATACATAATTATAAGTTTAATCGGTTACTTATTGTATTAAAATATATTATTCAACTTACATTATAAGCAATTAACAATGTAAAAATAAGATAAGTGAAATCATAAAAAAAAACATTTAACATCTGTAATTTTACCCTTAAAAATTCTTAAAATAAATGTGTAAAGATCATAAGAATAAGGATTTTATATTAGATAAACATAATTTATTTCCTTTAGTTAATACCGTATTGTTTGGCAACTTCTACTGATAAAGGTACCAACCAATAATCAGGTAATTGGTTATTGTACTGTTTTAGGTATTGATTGATAAGGTCATTAGGACCCGGAAGTTCTTTTCCATTGGGTAGTCTTATATAAAACTTGACTTCTCCGTCTAAATTTGGCTTTGAAATAACTTCACATTTCACATTTATTGTTGAAGGGTCATTTGGTAGATGACTATTTGACCACCTTTTGATTGAATCAAAATGAACGTCTATCATTTTCTGGGGTGTCTTGACCATAGTGACTTCATTACCTTTTGGTACATGAACATTTGCTGGCATAATAGTAACATTTTGTGAAAGTTTATGTATGACAGAAGATGTTGCTTGATGTTTATTATAGTTGATAGGCACTATTTTCCTGTTTGCAGAACCAGGGCTTAATGATTTATTTAAATTACCACGTTCCTTAATATTTAAAGACGAACCCTTGGGTCTTGTTGTCATAGAAATAAATTGAACATCATCTACATCATCACTGATAATAATTTGATCATCATTTTTTATTGAAATAACAGCAGATTCTATCTGCTTATAATTATCTTGTTCATTGGATTTTCTAATTTCATTTTCAGTACAAACAGAGAATGATGTTTCAAAGGTATCATCAATAATTTCACAATCGTTTTGCATATCTTCATCTAAATTTATAATTTCTCTTCGTTTTAAACCATCAGGTGGTTTATCGTTTTCTTCTTTATCACTATCAATTAATATAACTTCTTCAACACCATAAACATTATGTATAATATTAGTATTAAATAATCTTTTGTTATGACCATTAACAATTGAATTATTATTATTACTACAATTTACTTCATTTTGAGTTTTTAGAAATTGAACTGATTTTATAGATCTATCTTTCATATTAGTACCAAACACTTTTGTCTTGTGTTTTGAAATTTTATCTTTTTTCTTTAATTTCTTTTCTAATCCCATAAGTTTAGAAGAGGTTTTCAGTGGTTTGATTTTATTTTTAGGCTGGTTAATGACATCCCATTTGTCTTCTGAATCAGTAAAATCAGATATGGATTTAGCATCATGTTCAGTAAAATAATTTTCAAAGTCATAATATTTACCAGATTCCAAATCTTGCCTTACAACTATTTTTTTTGTGCGTTTCTGCAAAGTAATTTCTCCATTCTGAGCTAAATCTAAAAAAAAAATTATTATGTCAGCTTAAATAGTTGATAAAATAATAAATTATTAAGAGTATAATGTATAAAAATATTGTTTATTTAAATGAATAGAATATATTTGGTACATTATACAGAATAATTATGGTATAAATGTATAATACTATAATATGAATAACACCTATAAATATTTAAAGATTTTAACCTAAAAAGTATGGGACATGGATGAAATTAGAAAATAAAATGCAAATCATAAAGCAACAGCAAATCATAAAATAAATGTCATGCAATATTTAAAAAGCATTGAAATTAATGACATTTATAATAAGCTTTTTAAAAAAAGATAAAATCAGATGCTTAAATATAAAATATAATTTTTAAGTTTATAGAAATTTTCTTTGGATAAAATATGCTTAACTTATTATCAAATCAAAATACGCTGAACCAAACAAATATCTAATTTTCTAAAAATGTCAACTTCAAACGTTCATAAAAATTTAATTTGACCTTCCGGTAGACATTTTTTTTTTTTGATTAAGACAAACTTATAAGGAATATGTTGTATTAAATTATGACATCTTAGATACAAAAAGAAAATTTTAATTAATTTCTAACAAAATAATTTGCACATTTTCGTGACTTTTACAAATTAAGTCAAAATCTTAAATTCAAGTCATGAAAAATTATTGTGAATTTAAGCTCTTTTTATTTTAATTTCCACGAACAACTTTTAAGGAACCTTGTATTATATGTCAAAGTTTTTTATTGACATTAGTTTAAAAAAAAACTAATAATAATCAAAAATTTCATATGCTAAATACCTAGTTCACACAAGTCAAAATATTTTGAAAATTGTATGGTGTATAGAAAATATGGATTTAACATTCAGTGAAAATTGAATACATATAAGGTATTATTTTAGAGTTACACAAAAAACCCAAATCAATTTGGCATGAAAATTGCCGTTTTTTCTTAATGTTTTGTTTGTTTTTTATTTGAAAAAATATATTTTACCTTGAGTTATTTGCTTCGTTTCTTTTACTTCCAAAAATGATGCATCATCTTTATTTTTTGAACCAACTAATGTTTTAGTATGTTCATTATATTTATTATTCTCATTAGCATCTGATAGATTATTAGTATCATATTTCAGCATTTTCTCTTCTTCCAATAATTTCTTTTCTAATCCAAGTTTAGAAGAGGTCTGCTTTGATTTGACTTTCTTTTTAGGCTGGTTCATTGCACCCCATTCATCTTCAGAATCAGTAAAATCAGATATGGATTTAGTATCATTTTCAGTAAAGTATTCATCAGATTCGTCACAAAATTCAACTTTATCAAAATATTCCCTTGCAATTAATTTTCTTGTGCGTTTCTGCAAAATGACTTCATTATTCTCAGCTAAATCTAAAAAAAAAATAACAATAATATTAGTTAAAATAGTTTGTAAAATAATAAACTATTAAAGGTATAATGTATAAAAATATTATTTATTTTAATAAATAGAATATATTTGGTATATTGTTCAGAAATATTATGCACGATTATTTTTCTTTGATGTTTCTCAACAATAATTTTTTCATTTTTAAATTAAACTAATAAAATATAATATGAGCTTGAAAAATGTATAGAATAGTACAATAATTATGAGTGTAAAGTATAAAATCAAATAACTAGCACTATATAATGTAGGAGCATACCTTGTCATTGAGTAGGTAACTGTAATGGGCGTGTTGTATTTTAATTCAATTACAAATCATTATATTTATAAAAGAAAAAAATTGGACATGGTGTAAGCCTTTTTATCGATATTTTATATCTATATAATATTATTAATCTAGGATTATAATATAAATTTGTGTAAACCCTATGTCCAAGTAAAAAAAAATAGTTGGGGTACACAAAGAAGAATACAAATAGGAAAAAATCTCTGCCCCCTTTTATCAGGTTACATTCATACATATCTGGGTTACTTCTTCTCTCGATTTTCTAATAATTTAAACGGCACGAAGAACAAATAATTTTGCCAAAATCAAAAATAGTTCATTTATTTCTGAAGTCAGTTGCTTCGACTAATTGTCAAACTGTGCAATGTAGATAATACACTTTCAATACTTTGATCACTCCCTGATCAATTGGTTGCATTAAATCTGTTGTGTATTATATAAATAAAACAACAATATGCTATATGACTATGTTGTTAAAAGAAGATGTTATACCGAAACTGATACACGTTAAACTGAACACTAAGTTATACAATTTTAAACGTGATAGCAAAATAATGTTAAATGAGGTAGTATTCAACTAGGACTTACAGTACGATAAAATAATATTGAAATTGTTATTAAAAATAAATATGTTCAATAGCACCTATATATTTTTGATGTTTTTGAATCTGTCAAACTAATATAGCTTTCTATTTAATTTTAAATTCCCAAGTATTAAAACTTAAATATAAAGTAAGTTGGCCAACTAAATTTAAAATAGGCGTTGTATATGTGACATAATATGCATATTTAATATATTTTCATTCAACAATTCTCTATGAACTCTTTCTTACTTAAGAAAAAATATGTGGTTTTACATATTCAATTTTATTAAAAATTATTAATTATTAAGTAGAAAAGGTGGACAAGTGTGTACCTCTCTGCTGTACTGTAGATTTTGTGCATGTCATTGTAATGGATGCATTATATTATTTGAATTCAATGATAAATCATTGCACAAGTAAAACGATTCTAAGTGGAGAAGTTGTGTCATTCTAGCATATGTGTATAAATAATTAAATTTAATAGTCAAACTTTTTTGGGAGAGCAGGTAGAAAATCTTCTATTTAAATTTCTAATGTTAGTTATGAAAAATAAAATTAAAAAAAAAAAGTTATGAAAAGAAAAACTTTTATGAATTTTTAACTGAAAAATAATTCACAACATTTGAACAATTCTCCTAGCTATAAATAACTCAAAAAGAATCAAAATAGTTTGAATATTTTACCCAACATGGAAAATGTTGATATAAATATTTGGTGAAAATTTCAATGTCTATGACTTAGATTTTTGAATTACGGCAAAAAAAATCAAATCTAATTTTTCAAAATTAAGTTTCGCGAAAGATTCACTTTTTTATCAGAAATTATACTATACATTAAAAATTTTGGGATTTTTGTACTTTTAACCTCCTAAAGGACTGACTAGAATACTAGATTCACTATTTTTAAAGAAAATAGTAAAAGTTGAAAGTTTAAAATATGTATTACCTTGAGCTATTGACTTTTTTGAATTTTTCTCTTTCCAAAGTGATACATTATCTTTATCTTTCTGAATTCTATCTGGATATGATTCATAGTCCTTAAATAATTTTATTTTAGAATCATTGTTCAATGCAATGAAATAATTTTCTTCTGATTCAATTTTCCTAATAAAATATTCTAGAGCACTTATCAAACTTTCAGGAACTGATGTCCCTTCAATATCCAATTCGTCAAGAAAAGTTCGAAGATCTTCTACTGAATCAGCAATTAACTTAAAATGTTTTTCGTTTTGTATCGAATCAAAAGCCACAGAAACACCTATACAAATATAGTATGTATAAGTTGTATAAAATATAAATTATTAATAAAGAAGTTTGAAGAAATGAACATAACATACCATTTATAGGTAAATTACCTTCAACTTTTACTTCTTCTGTATCAGTTTTTACTGATTCAAGAAATTCAAGGCTTGGCTAAAAAAATAATAATAATTTTAATTATATTCAAATTATATAAATTATAGTTAAAAATTGATTACTTCGTCATATGGAATGTTGTAATAATATATCCTTAAATCTGGTATTGAATTAAAAAAAAAATATTCCTCGGTTTCCAACTCATTCTTCCATATTGTACATTGCCTTTCATCATAGTTAGTTATAATATCATTTATAGTTTTAAATTTAATCTAAAACATATATGATATATAAAATATAGATCAATATAACATATAAATAACATTTATTTTAATATTATAGAAATTATTAATACATTTTAAAGTCACAAGTTAAACTCACAGTAACATAATCACAAAGTGCTTTTACAAGCCAAACTTTCACAAAATATGTGAGTTCACTATAGTCTTTTTCAATTAAAGGATTCTTTTCATTTACAACAGCCCAAAAATCTGGATGGATGCCCAGTGAATTCATTACCTAATATATAAAATTTATTTCTTAGATATTCCAGATAAATATTAAAAAGAAATTTTATTATAAGTAAAATACATTACTCACAATGACTTTATTTCGTTTTTTTGAGTGGTATATTTTACACCAGTCTGATACTTTTCTTGAAAGTTTTTCAGACCAGATCTTATATGGCATAACTTGACCAATAAATTTTTTATTTTTTACTGGCATGAAAAGAGTAGTCATGATTTTACCCATAGTCGTAGATTGTTTAGGCATTAAAAACATTCTTTCAATTTCACCTTGGTTAATAATATCAAGATCAAATTTTTTAAATAAGATAGCCACAAAATTACCTATTTCTGGTAGCTGAAATATTAAGCAAATTAATTTAGATTTAATACAAAATACCTGTCTAATTTATGTTAATAATTGTAGATTAACCTCCCACATTGAACTGATATATTGATGATATACATCATTAAAATAAACTTCATTTTCCCAACTTAATATTTTTTTTAAAATATGACGTGCATTATCTTTGTCAGTGGTAAGACTGGTAAGAGTAATAGATGATATTTTATGATACTTTTTTAATCGTTCAGGACGACAATGTGCAACACTTCTTAATAATACTGAATCATAACAATCTAAACATAAATAACAATGAACCATAAACATTTTAATATACAGTGGAACCTCGATAACTCAAATCGGCAGGGGGCCAAACAAAATTCGAGTTATCGAAAATTCGACTTACGGAAAACCTCAATATTTCGAATTTGCAAAGAAATTCGAGAAATTGAAAATATTTTTTTCATTTGAAAACACACAAATACTTCATTTTATAATTTTATTTATTCATGTACAAATTTACTAATAAATGTATAATGTTTATTATATAAATTCGAGTTAATTCGACTAGAAATTATTCGACTTATAGAGAAATATGAATTAGCAAAATTCGAATTATCGAGAAAATTTATCACACATCATATCACATATTGTAAGGCCGGGGCCAAGGCATTCCTTCGAATTATTGAAAATTCGACTTATAGAGGTTCAAGTTATTGAGGTTCCACTGTATATATCAATAATAATGTGGTAATAATATGCAATATAGTTAATAATTAAAATAAATCAACAACATACCTTTTGGATATCTCAATTTAGAACTAGGTTTTTCTTCCATGTTTAATAAATTGAATGTAAGATTAACACCAGCCATTAATTTATAAATTCTGAAAAAAAATTATTTAATTTATAGAAATTAAATGAAAAATAAAAGAATAATTATTACCCATCAAGGTGGCTGATTTTTTCTTCTAATAGTTCTTCAATTTCTAATGATTTTTTAGTGTGATCACTTCTAATACCATAAAATGAATAGCAGTTTAAGAATACTTCCCTTATATCTTTCATTACATTAGTAATGGAGCAGTATTCTTCATTTTTAAATTTTTTATCAACTTAAAATAAAATAAAATAATTATTGATTATATAACTTGCAAACATTTTATGAAAAAAATTATATACTTTTCTTAAAATCAATTTTCTCATGTATAGATTCTGTATAATCAATATCTACAGAATTGTTTGATACATCATTTAAAATAGGTGGTGCTTTCAAATATATTTCTTCAAATATTCTATAAAATGAAAATATATAGTATGCAAAATATATCAACACCATATCTCAATATATTGATCCAAAATTAATCATGCATCATTCTGCATATAAATTATCCATTAATAAAATTAAAATGTAAAAATGTATTCAATACATCAGTTTTTTAGTTCCCTACTATTTATAAAGTAAAAAAAAATCTATATTTTTTCATCAATTATTGTGATGCATTGTCTTTACTTACTTGTAAATTTCCGATATCTCTTTATTTTCTACTTTTTTGATGTTGTTTGATTCATTCATGTTTACCTATAACATAGTAATACGTTAAAAAATATATTAGGGATTGGTTGCACTTACCTATACATAGTTTTTTATTAATGAATATTAAACATGAAGTTAAAAGTAATCTATACATTGAGTGAATCACACGTCATATAATGTTTCAACTTTTAACATTGAAAAATAACAAGAAACTACTTGATACACCTAAATCATGATACTATACTTCAGTAAGTTCTAGAAGTGTTTTGAATAATATTGCTATTTAAAGTTCTTTAACAGTTTATTTACAGAATATTTTTAAAACATGTGCACAAAAGACTTTGAACCTTACAAGTATCCACTAAATAGACATCTTTGTAATAACTCTGATATTAAGAATAAATAATCAAAATATTTTATAAATAACATTTCTAATATTTACATAAAACCTAAATCTAAAAACCAAAATATTGGCAGGTACTAAATGGAGAACAATGTTGAATGACTCACAGAATACGACTTTACATGGACTTAAGATATGACAATAATGAACAATGTGCAAGTGAAAATAAAATATAATTAATGAATTTTATTTACAGTTGGATACTCTTTCTAATACACATTATGCATTTTAACGTGTTTTTGGATAATATTTTTTGGTTAAGCAGTTACCACAGAAATTTATTTTATTGACAACTTAGTCCATAAATGACAAAACATGCCTGTAATTATAAATCTATCGCTAAAAGCAACTCATCTTACACGCATAGATACCATTTCACCCCATATATATGTCCATATTTAACATGAACAACACAAGAAAATCTGTAGCCCAAAATATTTTAGAAGCATTAATATACTTAATTTACTAGCTACCTACCTACTTAGAATGAATTATGTAGAATACATGAATAATGTTTAAGAACTTATTTTCAAGCATAGATCCTCAAAAAACCAAAGCAATAATGACTGACATCTATTAAGTGATTTCTGTGACGAAGATCCATTATCAATGGATTCGTCAATTGACAATTACCCAAGCAATTGGGATTCATTAAAAAAAATTTATGATATCTCAACCTTGCCATGAAATGATCATGTCTATGGGTAAATAACAATAAAGTTTGTTCAGAGCTATTCAACCCTTAATTAACATAAAGTATACAGGTGATCCATTTAAGAGGGTACACTAATTATCTCGAAAAGTATTAACTTTTTTTGAATTTTTTTTTTTAAACTTTTTAAATTTATACTTTTCTAAAACTGTATATTTTAATTTTTTTTTACCCTCATATTTAAAGGGAACTTTTGATTTTAAAATGTTATAAGTATCACAAATAAAATTATTTTATTTTGTTTATTAATCCCAAGCGGCTATTTTATAAGTAAATTAATTTAAAGGAATTATTTTATGACAATTTATTTAAGTTATGATAAAAAATACATAATATTTT
>PVMI01062327.1:646-13082 GCA_008528875.1 Aulacorthum solani | reverse complement strand
TATAAACATATTAGTTATTGATAAATAGTGAAAATATCAATAGGTATTCTACAAGACGAGTACTGCAGACGGTGCGCGACATAGAGTAGTTAGTAGGCATGTTCAAGTTAATTGTAAATTAATGGTAAACATTCCATAACCATTAAATTATCATTAACATTTTGTGTTATAATGATATATGAGTTCGGTAGCTCAATAAAAGTCTTAGTGATTAATGTCGGAAATATTTATGAAAAACACACTCAGTGAGCATGTAATATTCTCATGTATTTGTACGCTTATAGATACTTGAAATGTTCACCAAGTATTTATATTAACATTTTCTGTATCATATGGAAAACTTTTATAAATATCTTGATTCATATTTAGCTATTATAAATATAAAATATACATGTGAAGTCGTCCTTTTTAAAAACGAATTATGGATAAAAATTATTTGAGAGGTCGAAAAATCTTGAAAGTTTAATTCAAGATTCCTCATAAGTTATTATCAATAAAAAAAAGTTTGAGTGTAAATTCATTATATTGTTTTAGGAGCGCTTGAAGTTAAAAATGCATATTTTGTTGTAATAAAATTCAAAAACGATTATCCTGCTTTAAAACTTAATAATTTGCCAGTTGATCATTCTAATACTGAAGTAATAGAGTAAAATGGATTCTTTTAAATTATGTAAAATTTGCTATGTAATGCGTCTTAGCAAGACAGAAAAAAACATAAGAGCCAGTAACTACGATTTTTTTTTTTTTGATTTGTACAGTACACATATAATATAATTTATAATATTTATACAATAAATTGTTTTATTAGTAATATAAACTATTAAATTAGTAGATTTAAGATTATGGAATACACTTCAAAAAATCATAAAAAAAATAATGGTAGTAAACAGATCTATATACTTATAAGCCTGATGATAGTAGCAACACTATATTAGGTATACATTTAAAATTTAAAATCCAATGTATAAGAATTGATAGTTGAGACCTATAGGCTATAACTGTTATCAAAATAACCAAAAAATTAGCAATTTGTTGAGTTTTTCAATAAGATCTCATGGCAAATTTAAGTATTATTGTGAAAACCCCTCTGGCTGTAAATGTGTTTTATTTACTAGGTATGTATGTAATAGGTTTACTATATTTAGGTACCTAGGCATATAATACTTACTTATTACGTTTATGTTATTAAATAATTCAGTTGAATTATATTTATTTATTGTTTATTTGTATAATAATATGCTTAAATGCGTACATCGTGATTAATGATCTTATACGAGCATTTCAGAATGCCCCATATAATTCGAGTAAAATTTGTTTTCTTCGAATGTTGATTCCGTATTCTCATAATTGATGTTGTAAAAGCGTTGAATATATATGTTTTTGACCATCTTAGGTATTCATATTTTGTTATCGGCTTACGACTTCCTGTTGTTTTCATTCTTTACTCGAAATAATTGTTATAATGCCATATCAAACGTATACAAATTATTTTTCGACTGTTAGTAATGTGATAAATGTACACATGCTTATAATTAGGTACGTATATAGGTACAGTCTAAATTCCAAATTCAATATTAAAAAGTTTTGGCACTAATACCTAAGTTATATTATAAAATTATATTGTATTGAATATATTGCTAAAAAGAAGTTTTATCATTTTACGAGTACCTATGCTAAAAAGGTATTTTTATTGCACCTATTTGTTTTTTCGAGTTTTTTTTGTTGACACTTATAACTAGTAATTTTTATCTTTACAATTATATCTGAACCACTTGCAGATGTTACAATCAATTTTTGTAGAAATACCTATACAATTATAGTGTTAGGATAAAAATGTAGGTACAATTGTATGTACAATATTAATTTTTTTAGAGTTTTTCTTGTGTGTCTACTTATGTGTAAAATGTATTGACAAATATGGTATGAATAAAGTTATGAATAGGTAACATTTTTAATCGACTTATGTTTTGTTTATTTTTTTACTGGACATAAATATATTAATATGGACTTATAATACAACACCTAATCTTATATCTTAGATTATTGAAGAATGTAAGATATTTGTTCTATCCAATGAACAACTATATATCTTGATGAAAGATATGGATACAGCCATCAGAAATGGTTTGGGCAAAGAAACCAATCCATCTTCGGTTGTCAAGTGTTATATCACTTATGTACAAGATTTGCCAAATGGCACAGGTAAAAACAATTCTGTTGATTTTAATATGATTATGGTGCAGATGACATTTGTTTTTCTTTCAGAAAGAGGTAAATTCTTGGCTTTAGACTTAGGTGGCACCAATTTCCGAGTGCTATTGATTGAATTGGGAGAGAATAACGAATTCCATATGGACTTTGAAACCTTCAAAGTTCCCAGTCAGATCCAAACGGGCAAAGGCGCAGAAGTAATTAAATATAGTCTTGTCATTAATTGATGACTAGGTACTATACTTATGTATACCATTATGTTATGTAGTTATTCGATCATATTGCTAAATGTCTGGCAGAATTTGTAAAAAAGTACAACTTAGACAACAAAACGGCATTACCGTTGGGCTTTACTTTTAGTTTTCCACTTAGACAAGTTGGACTTACTAAAGGATATTTAAATAGCTGGACGAAAGGATTTGCCTGTTCGGGAGTGGTTGGTGAAGATGTTGTCAGGCTTCTCAAGGATGCCATCAAAAGGAGAAAGGTAAATAATGATCAAATTAGAAAAATCAATTAATTATTTTGTTACACATCTATTAACATTTTTTTCATCTATATTAAATATATTTTCACTATACATGTTAAAATGCATCAACAGATTTAAGATCTTAAAATGTTAATGTAAGGTCTGAATTTAATCTGTATTTAATTATGCTACCAGAACCCTAATGAGGTTTGTTCAAAAAGAGTTTTTCTTAATTACTATTTTATAGGCATGAATGCATGATTATTAGTAAGATAGGCAAAGGTAATGCGATAAAAATAAATAGAACACCGAATACTGGTTGTCATAAATTCCGATTTCTTCGACTTACACAATAGACTAACAAATATTATTATAAACTAATTTAATCAATACTGGCTGGTGTCTAGTGGTAATCGAGTCATACGATCATCACCACCACAAACCTTACATTTGTCTAGTACTATGACTTATATATCATCGCTTATATAACCTGGTTTTTGTTTAGCTACATCCGCTAACACTTACTGACAAAGACTTAATACTCAATATTGTTACATATATGATTACATAACCTAGTTAATATTTTTAATATTAATAATTTTTATATTTATGAATGATGCAACATACTCTTCAAAATTTAATTTTTAGGAGTCCTAACATATTGGGTGGTCGGTAATTGTGTTAAATTTCATCTACTTGCTTCATATACAATATTTGCTTACATTTTATTAACCGGGGATAAAAATTAAATATATTATATTTTTAAAGATTACCCGAAGATTGGTTCAGAAATGTAGAACACAAAAAATACGAATTTATAGCATATTAATTACAGTACCTGTACAATTTCAATATTTTTGTTTTGAATAAATATATAATATAAAACTAGATAAATAGTATATAAAATTAATCAAATAATTATTAATTTTTTTTTCAATTACTGAAAAATACAATAATTATTTTTTCAATAATGAGATACAAAGTTCACAATTAAAATCTGGTTTTTCCCTTTTTCGTATTTTTAATGAAAGTTTTTTTTACTTTTAATAAACGTACGCTTCTAGTTTTAATATAAGCTTCTGTTTGAACTTTTTCTGCTAATCGGATTCAATAATAAAACATCGTTTAAAATAGTTTCAAAATTACCATTTACCGTTTACCTACTTTTTTGAAAAAATTTCATTTAGCTTTTATTCCCAAGCTCCAAAAATACTTACAATGGTCTTATAATTTTAAATAAATCATCATTATTTGTCAACTAGGTTGTTACATTTATATATCTTTAAGACAAATAAATAAAAATAATAGTAGCAACCAAATTAACACAAAACTACAAAATATAAATACATAAAAGTAGCCAGTAGGTACCTTTGCTACATTATTTAAGAACTGACCTAATGTAATTTCTTAATTTAAGTACTCGTAGCTCTCACAGCCTTTGTTTAGTTTTGCTTGTAATTTATTATTATTTTAAACTTTTAGGCTTTAAAGTATCATGTATATCTAAAAGCGTGTTCTTTCAATTCACGTTATTGCTTCATCTTGTTGGATTCACTTAATAGTTAATAATTTACCAAAATTATGGATTATAATATATTTCTACAATTTTCTTTCAATATGTCTTTCTTTAAAAAGCTCATTTTGAATGTAACTAACATTAAAAAATAAGCCAAATTGGTCCAGTTGTTCTCGATTGATACGGTTGCCAACAGACAGCTTTTAATTTTTATTACATAGATATTATAATTGAATACTTTTTTTATACGTTCGTTAATTAATCGTGAATTTTGTTATGATTATGTTTACAAAGTAAATAGGAAGATCGATTTTAATTCAATATTTACTGTTTCGATTCTAGAATGCTCCTTGACCCCTATTTAATCACATCGAACAACTTTTTTCTTTTAATCGTTATAGCCAATTAGTCAATGTACACCACATATTAATCAGTAATTATTATTTATTTATTTATGATTGTTGTAACCAGCTAGGCCTTTTTTAAAAATATGTACAATTATAATAAAATCTTAATATTATAATTAATAACTACACATTAAGTTTGACATTAATTGTCTTAGTGGATAATTTGTTAAATAATTGGTGGTATACTAGTATGCGGGAATAAACTAATTATAAATAACTTTTTGAAATTTTTTTTATTAATATCTAAATGAAGCTAAAATTTTTTATAAAAACAATGATGGAAACGTAGAGTGACACTTGTTATTTTCTCCACTGCAAGGAAAAATATAGAATTATAAATATGTTTTTAAAATGATGATTAAAAAAAACGTGTAAATAAGGTTGGTATGGAAAGGTAATTATATTTTTATAAGTTACTAAGATAAATCTAGGTACTACAATGGACTGTAACGAAAAATAGCATAGAAAAAAATTACAACATATCTGGCCCATTTGAATCTATTTTTACAAAAAAGGACAATTTCCAAACGGATCTAGTTGTACAAATCCTTTCTACGCTCCATACAGACTTAGGAACTTAGGACTGTCTTAAAAAAGGTGAATATATGGGGGCTGTTTGGGTTGCACCGACATGTTATCTATATGCTAATATGATAATAATTGAAATTATTTTCTGTGCTATCCAAAAATTAAATATTAAGGAATAGGTATTTTGGATACCTACCTTACCTACTTCTAGATACTAAATACTAAGAATGCGGTTGTCTATAATACAATATTACGTAATAAAAGGTTTGTTTTGATGTTAATTTTATTAGGACGTACAGATTGATGTGTGTGGAATATTGAATGATACAACTGGTACACTCATGTCATGTGCTTGGAAAACTCCAAACACCAAAATTGGTCTTATTGTTGGTAAGTCGCGCACAATATTTTACTTATTTAACAGTTATTTTCCCATGATGATATTTTCATTTTCATTTTCTTCTAAGTTTTGATAATACAAGAGTTATTATTATTTTTTATTTACCTACTTAATACTATGTTGGATTTTCTGTAATATAGGTTATAACCTACTAACCATTGAACAACGAATATTAAAAATTAAAGTTTCTATTATTAATAACTTACCAATAATATTGTATATTTCTTCAACTAAATTAAGTTTAAAAGTAGGAATTGGATATTTCTGCTTTTTTAAAGACAAGAAAAAAATTGTACATTATTTTTTTTTATAAAATAACGTACCTACCTATATTATATAAATAAATCAAATAAGAAGAACTTGTTTGGTACATTTAACATCAAATATCCGGTGGCCTTCACCGAATGTTGAAAAACATAGGCTAGGTTAGGTCTGAATTAGTCACCTTCTACCTCGAAATTAAATAATTACATGATTAGTTCCTGTTATAGGTCAAGAGTCAAGTTTGGAATTATGTAACTACCTACTTATTGAAATGCTATAGTAGATTTTGTGATGTTGCACTATAGGTATTATTATATTTTACTACCAGTCTAACAAAGTGTAGAATAATCTTCATCGCTTCGGAATACAATTTATCTACAGTGAATTATTAACTTGTGTTTAACCGATTATTTAAAGGCGCAGATAAAACCTACAATTCTAATTTCTAAGAAAACTTCTTCATAGGTGTTACAAATTTAATCACATTATTCGATTAATTATAAAGAATTGAAAAAGGCACTTGACGTCATTGCTCGGGCTCACCATAATTATAAATGATGCCCACTTCACACAATATTTTTCGTAATTCAATAAAATTTGATAACATTTTATTATGCTATCTTATGTGTATTAGTGTGCTGAAAATGATAGTTCAAGAAGAAATAAATTTTTATTTTTCTTTCAATACTTAAAAAAAGATTAAGAGTTATGATTGTTAAACACGCTTTAATTTAACATGCGTTTTAATGTTGTATTGAATTCCTTGTTTTACAGCTATCATATTCACCATTACAATTCAGATAATGTAGACAAATAAGAAAATTACTCATTTAAATAATTTAAAATAAGTAAATAATTGAGTGAAATGGGCCACTTTTATGAGTTGTATAATAGGCGATTGTGCAATGACCAATGACGTTAAAACTCAAATTCATCAATGCCTTTTAAAATGTCAACTATTTTTTTATCGGTTTTTGTATGACTAGTTTGGTTGTTAGCTTGTCTACAATACTCAATAGTTAATTTAACATCAAATAATGATTTGAAAATAAAATTGTGTCGTGTGTTTTTTTTAAATGTGTCGATAATATACTTATATTTTCATAAAATTATTATTTTCATGTTTACACTTACCTAGCTACAAAGGAGTTGGGGAAGGCGGGGCAAACTCTCACTACTAACTTCAAGCATTGTAGAACTTAGAACAATTTAAAAAAATTGAAATTGGATTGAGTAATTATATTGATATTGTTGGCTTAAATTATAGTTATGCATTTTTAATAAACCTAAACATCATTTTAACAATAAAAACCCAATTTTTAAAAGTACTAAAAATTGTTTACGTTCTTATGATTTAAAATAGTAGTACTTAGTTTCCTTAATATCAAATAATGTTTAGGTATATGTCAGATTAAAATGATTTTTAAGCTTATTTCAACGAAATTCTGATTTTGCTATACAAAAATAAAAACGGGTTCTCCCTAGAATAAATGATTTTAAAGTAACAATAATTAAGTAAAAAGCATAAACAATATTCCTACGAATTGAATTGTTAAATTATCTGTCTTCCTTTTTCGTAATTTAACACAGTTTTTTTTTTATCAAAAATAATTAAGTAGGTATAAAAGTGTTGAATAATAATGTATATTATGAAAAAAAAATTGTAATTACACATATTTTATGATAATTTGAATTTGAGCAGGAATTTATTTTAAATGAGGTTCATAGTTATCGATAACAATACACATCATTATTCAGAAAACCTTAACATACCTCACTGCCTAGGTGCAAACATTTTTTTTATTATGAAATTCTATTTCTACCTACATTTTTATTTTTTCAAACTTCCTACTCACCGAGAATATTGCACTTTATTTTTTGCAAAAAATTTTTTAATAATTATAATAATTTATAATAATATTATGCACTTAATATAAGTTTAATACTTACATAAGTTTATTCAGTAACATTGACGATTCAGAACTTAAGAGCTTCAAACATATTTTTTAACAGCAGAGCCCTAATATAACAACCCTAATTTAATACTGAGGTAAACCGAAATAAATTGACCACAAATATCGCTGACAAATATTTAGCCCAACCGTTCTCAGCAGTGCTTGAATTTATTAAGTAGGGAGATCAATCTTACAATTTAAAAATTGTATTCCAAGTCCAAAATTATTTAACACACACTCATGAAGTATTTTGAACCCCACACCATCCACCAATTCCCAAATCTTGAATACAATATTGCAGCTTAGTATTAGCTTTTTACCTTTATTATATTTTTAAAATATAATATAATTTTACAATCTATATATTATAACATGTAAGTGAATATAGATGTAAATTTTATATTCACATTATTTTTCAAATTTTTCCCAATTACTTATATTATAATATAAATTAAGTTTCTTCAAAAAGTCATTTTTTAATAATTATTATTATTCCCATTTTAATAGCAATAATACCTACATGTTTCAGTAGGAAATAAAAAAAATTGTATAATTATGGGTGATAATATCTATTAATTTGTGGTTCATGCGCACACCTATGTCAATTATCAACACTAGTTCATAGATATTTGATAATACAATAGTTTATTGTACACTTCAGTGTACTAACTAGGAAAAGAAAAGCGTTAAATAATATGAACAAATTATAATAACAAATATAAATAGGAAAGTAGTAGGTAGTTTAAACTCTAAACCATAAAAAAGATAGAAAAACATTTTTGATATTAAAAAATGTAAAATGAATAAATAAATAAATAAATTAGGTACCTAGGTATAATTTATTGACAACAATTTAAATTCACTCGAAATTTTAATAAGTATTATTTTGTTAATAAGTTTGTTCCCCCACCCCCTCCCAGTCTAAGTTAAATAAATAATTGGGGTAATCAAAAAAGTATAAGAACTCCGTTCCCTTAGGGACAGCCCCCCTCAATTCGAACACGGGTTCTGAAAGTACGGTTATTAATAACATGTCTGTTTGTGCAGGAACGGGCTGTAATGCATGCTATGTTGAAAAATTGGAAAACGTGGAACTTTTTGACGGAGATAAATCAAAGGCACAAGTAATCATCAACTGTGAATGGGGTGCCTTTGGAGACGACGGCAAATTAGATGCCATCAGGACAAGTTACGATATTGAAATTGATGATAAGTCTTTGAACCCGGGAATGCAGATGTAAGCGTGTTGCTCGATAAGAATGATACAATAATATTTTCATCGATTTCCGTGACTATATCTGAATCTGAAACTATGAAATACATTACATATTTAATACTTTTCTGGCCGTGGTGTTTTAGATTTGAAAAAATGATCAGTGGGCTGTACTTGGGAGAGATTGTGAGATTGGCTATCGTGGACTTGGCCAATCAAAACAAACTCTTCGAGGGAAGACTGTCTGAACAAATGAAGACCAAGGGAGCTTTCGGTACCTCATTCGTATCCGATATTGAAAAGTATGCCTACTACGTAATATTCATAATATATTTTAAGACGTCGAGTGAATATCTTACAATGTTAATTTTTGATAGACTATAATGTATTAAAGAAACGATGTGATATTGTGATGAAAATATAATTTTTACAGTGCCATATAATATACTCTTCATGATTAAGGCTCTTGCACATAAATGTTAGTTAGAAATATCGTGGTTAACTGGCGACACACAATGTTTTCCTGTAAATGTAAGGGCAACTTTTAATATATTAAACAAGTTTTATATACATAAACATTTTAGTCCAAACTAGTTGCATCAACCTTAAGATGTTCAATTTTCGATATTTTAATTAATTAGTTAAATAATTAAGCTATAAAATTTTTTAAAAAACATGTTAACTTACGATAAAATATTGGATTTTCGAAATACGGTATCAAAAATCGGGCTACTTAAAATCCTAGAAAAAATGCTCCATTACGATTTTTATAATAAGTATTTTTACTGTAAAATCCTCCGATCACGTTATTACATGAACGAAACCATATTTTTTCACTATTGCACCCCATAGGTACGTCACACTAGCCACCAGTTTAAAATGTTTGAGAAACAAACTTAACCATCAATTTGTATGTTTTTGTATCACAAATATTAGAATTGGTAGGGCAACGCTTTAAGAGCTATAGGTATATAAAAAGCAATATCTTGTGACGTAATCCTGGTCTCGGATATGGAATAATAAATTTTACCATTTATTAGTTCTCTATTTGTTATGATGTAATCGGACATCAGATCTTAAACTTTGTCCAGGTTTTATGAATGAAGTATTAGAGTTTCGTACAAATTCTAAAACCTGTTGTATAAATAATTAAGTACAAATTACTTACAATTTGGTACAGTTAAATTTGTTTTTCAAAAATTAAAAACAAGGGGGAGACTGCAGGTGTGACATACGTACATAGGACATATGTATAATAGTAACGATTGATGGAGATAAGGGGACTATGAATGATCGGTCCCTCTAAATTATTTGCTTATTTACTTCTTTTCAAAGTATTCAGTACTTTAAGCAGTAGTTGTATTATACTCCCTCGTTATGACTTAATATCCAATACTTTTTACGCTTTAATGTGATATTATTGGTGTGTACTATATAGCACTAATTGTGGGTTTTTCGTTTTAGCGATACTGGAAACTTTAACAACACGTTGAAAGTTTTAAGCGAGATGGGCATCAACGACCCATTGTTAGTCGATTGTGTCAACGTGCAATATATTTGCAAGTGTGTGTCTAGTCGGTCTGCGCATCTGGTGTCCGTCGGTCTAGCCACGCTTCTCAATAAAATGGACGAAAAATCTGTCACGATTGGCGTCGATGGTTCGGTGTATCGCTTCCATCCACACTTCCAAAAACTCATTTTGGAAAAGACCAGACAACTGACGAAACCTGACATCCATGTAAGTGAATGTAGGGACAGTATTGTATTTTAGTTGCCTAGTATCCGTATATTGACCATAGTCCCTACCATATACGGATATTTTATCACAGACTTGAGAGATGGAGGCTTGGCATTTTAACCAATTTACAAAATTACTCATGTTGTACACTTCACCCTACTGCTTACCTTTTTAGTTGCAATTACTTGTGCAGTTGCAATTTTCCCAGCAGACAGCATTAAATTAAGAATAGTCATGTAGAGATAAAGATCATTGTAGTATCTATTGAACTAAAAAAATACCTAAAATGATTGCATTTAAAAGAATAAAAACTGCACTTTAAAATAATAACGTTTTGTCATAAATGTTTTTGTTAGTTATTGTTAGTATATTATCTTCTTCTATTTTTTTACTTTACAGTTCACAGTAGACTTTGAATAATTAATATTTAATAAAAAATCATTTCAAATTTATTTTTATTTAAATTTTAAAAAAATGTATTTATTATCTTAACTACTACACAAGCATAATTGAATTAGTCTACTGTATTTCTTTAAAATGTTTACATACAAACTTTTTTCTGTGATTCAACAAAATCTATATACACTAGTTATAAGTAATAATTTGGTAGGCTACAGGCATACTCGGGATACTTTTTACCAATCCTCCTAGTTAAAAGTCACTATTTGTAGTTAAAAATAAATTCTTACACTACCTATACAAAAATTATTGTTTTAAATGAATTACCTAATGAGTTCAAACGTAAAGAAACAAAACAATTTTTTAATCAATGCTAGGGAATAAGATGTTAGTGTGAATTCATATTTATTTTAATTATTACTAATAGACACTATTTTTTAGTACTACTTATATTAGAATATAATAAATAGATGGTATATCTTATTGTATTATTTTAGGTATATTAATTTTATATATTTGTTAAATTGTTCCAAAATTTGATGTGATAAAATAAGTAATAAGTATAGGTCAGCGTCGGATTTATAATCTCTAAAAAACCTTAAAATATGATGTTTTGTCCTTAAAAATACAAAATATTATTTTCATATTCTGTACGGGGAAAAAAATAACAATTTATGTAGGTTTTTAATTTATTAGTAACTAATTTTACATAGGTACCCATGGTAGTAAGTTACTTTTCAAAAGTAATTAAGTTACTTTACTTGTTACTTAGAAATAAATGCAGTGTTTGGAAAGAACGTTGTTTTTGTGAAAGATACGTGACTACTTTTTTCAAATTGAAAGTAGATGTAAACGAAGTTATATTTTATATTTTAATGAATTTGAACGATTTTTAAGAAGCTCAATTTATTTACAATTTAATTAATATATGTTTAAAATATATTGATTTATTACATTATGTTATACTAATATTTTCTTATTAAAAAAATTAAATGAACGACCCAATGAATGCGTTCAGTTTTCAATGAACGTGAACGTGTCTATTTGAAAAAACATTAACAAAAAAAAAAAACGTGAACATGAACGACTTTCTTTTTTAAGGACTGAACGTTTTTTTTAGTGAACGTTCCAAACATTCGATAAATGTAATAAAACTACTTAACTCTTTACTCAAATAAAATTTTTATGAAATTGCTTTACTTTTCAAATAGATACTTAAAAACGTTACTTTCTTATTACAAAAATTTGTTTTATAGACTCTAATAGGAGCGATGAATATATTGGTTTTACAATGATGTGTGCTTTTTTATTTATTAATTTTTTTATTTTTGTGTCT
>PVMI01062316.1:14688-30128 GCA_008528875.1 Aulacorthum solani | reverse complement strand
GAATTAATTTAGTAACCAAGTATCTAAATAAATACTTACTACATAAAAAAATAAAAAATAGTTTCAGATTTTATTATTTTATAAAATTTAAAAATTATATGATGCTAATAGTATATTATAGTGCCATAGTCAAAATATTGAAGACTCTGTCTTCACAGACAGGTCACACAATAAGTGTGCATTAACCATCAACTAGTTTAAAATTAGCTCCTAACATATTGGGAAAAACCGTTTTCTTTCTATTAGATATTTGATATTTTGAAGCATTATTTATAGATTGTTAACAATGAGTCATATCATATGTTTTTAACTTTTTAAGCTTGTAATATTTCACACCGCCTAGCGAGATATAAGATTCCTGGAATACGAAATTCTATTTCACACGATGCGCTGTTGCTAAGCGGACGTACAAAATCATAATACCTAAATATGTGCACATCGTGATGAAACTGGAACCACGAGTGTACACTAATTGATTATTAAAAATATAATTTATGCTTATAAGATCATAAATATCGATAAAAGGGTTACGAGGGATCCATTCCCTTCATCCCCTTCCAATGTTTGACATCTACTGCGTTGGCTGGCTGATTTTAAACATAAACAGTGATGACCGCTGAAAGTTTTTCTCCACGTCATATAAGTGCGATTGAAAATAATTGCCTATAAAAAATTTAAATTAAAAAAAAATGAATAACAAAATTGATAAGAACAAATGTTATTGCATAGATATTTAGTTCATTTCATATTTCTGTTATTTCTGTTACACTCTGTATACAATTTAAGATTTACCGACGGTTTGAAAATTACACCGTTTAAGCTTATCAGATTTATACATTTTACAAACTGCTTGGATTTGTCCAGTTTTAATGAATTAATAACTTTCATCGTCCACGCTCGTCTAACTTATAATTAAGCCGAATATTCTCAACACTCTTCGAGTATAACAACTCCACCAAAAGATGTTTTCAGAGAAAAATATCCAGGTAAATGTACAAAACTGACTCCACTCATTATTATTATTATTATTATTATCATAATTTGTCATGACAATAACACCAAGATTTTTCTCATTTCGTACCTAGCGTCTGGTCGAAATGATTTATTTTTTTGAATCCACGTCATCACTTGGTAATAATTCGATTGACTGTAATAAACACATACGGCCGACCGAACGCACACGAACCATAGAATAGAATTATAATATCCTGTATGATGTGTACACCATCATCGTATATTCGTACATTATGCTATTCCTAGCACGAGAAAGTCGCGTTTTCGAGGAAGTCCGTTTAGCGCATCGTTGTCGAGACAAATAAAATTCCTCTTGACCTTGCGCCAAACTTTCGAGAGTTGTAAGTTTCACATAAAAGTTTATACTCGAATGTGTGTGTGTGTGCGCGAGTATTTACCGGTTAGTGGTACGTTATTTAAAGTACGTCGACAAAGATGGTGAGGGAGAGGGCCGAGGGGAGGCGAAAACCGTTCTTAGAACGTCGCCAGGAAAAAGCCATATAATATTATGAAGTACACACACAAAAGATAGATGGCCTGTAAAGCAGGGTCGGCGACGATCCGAACTTCTTCGTAAACGGCCAGTACATACGCGCGCGTGTGAGTGTGCCTCTTATTTGACGAAGATCCCCTCGATCCCCTCCATGTCACTTCCCTCGTGGCCGAATTTGTGCGTACAAGTTTTGTTTGTTCCCGTTCAACGAACTTTAGTCTTTGACTATAATATACGCGTGTATAGTGTATACTATATATACCTATATAGTATGTACGATCGTCACGGTACGTGCATACCGGTCAGAATAAACGAATATTTGTCAAAATGTAAACTGAATTAAATTAATCGATTACCGCCGCTACTAACCCGACTGCGGTCCCATTACATTTTTTACGATCATTATTAATTTCATTTTTTTACGAAAAGGTCAGTCATTAAATATCGCGTTATTTTCTAACCCCTAGCTGTAAATTCCAATCCCAAATTGCAATGTTTCTGATGAAGACTATCGTATTGTATTATTGAAATTTCTTAAACTTTTTTGAATAGTTCAGCAAAAATATTATATTTCTTATACGTTATAAACAAAAACATAGCAAAATTCCAAACATACCTAGCTGTCTTAAGTGTTCGAAAAAAATATTGATAAGTGACAACTATAGCTTGACTGCCCATAGGCACTCTCAAAATATAATATTTTATTATATAAACTCAACAATTATTATAACAGAAGTCGCTTTGGATCGAAAAAGAAAAAGCCTCATGAAGATCGTCCATGTGTATAACATACATATACTTATTTTTTTAGATAGGTTAGAAGTAGAAGAAAGTAGGTATACTCAAAGTTTATTTTTAAATTTCATGATATGACAGTTTTGTTAATTTTATTTTATTAAGAAACGCATATTCTAAACATCACTAAACTGATAGTAACAATATTTAATTAAAATTTAAGCGAAGAAGAATTTTCCAAAAGTCTTAAACACTTTTATGTACAGCTTTCATAAAGTTTCAAGTTGCTATGTCTATTAAATGTAAAATAGTTGGGTATTTTTCGATTTTTTAAGTAGTTTAGCTAAGTGTATCCAAGTATAAAACTACAAAAAATGTGTTGGAAAAAATAAGGAAAGTAGGTGACCACTCTGTACCGGGTAACAAGTGTACTATGTATGTTAAATTTGTTTTCAATGAAAATCGTTGAAAACGAAAAATGATTCTGAGTGAATACCATAATTTTATATTATTAACTATTAAATACATATTTTCATGTAGGTATTATTGTATTAAAGTAATTTATTTTAATATTTTACTATTAAAGTATTACTGTTGGTTGATTTCATTTTTATTGAAAACGTTGCATTTATTATATAATTAATACTTAAATAGTATAATAATATGTATAATAGTTGTTCGAAACACCGATAAGATTAGATGTATTATACTATAGATAAAATAATATGACACGGACTACGGCCGATTTCTGTAAATGGTTNNCTGCCGACCGCTGCAATAAGCTGTTGGCTTTGGCATCAAAATAATAATAAAATTATACAATAAAATAAAAATAAAAAAAGTGTTCATTATTATAACATTTAATAAGTGTGAACGTACGAAACTTCAAACCTACAACGAATTTCTCGTTACACAAACCAAACAATAGTATAATGTATTATAATTATATAATTAATCATTAACTTATTGTTATTAACTTTTTAGCCTTATTTTATTTTACTTTAATTGTTAAGTTATCATAGTTATATACTACTGACTTGGAAAAAAAATACTTTTGAGTCAATATACCACCGTAAACAATGTTAATAGGTTCACGGTACAAATATGCAATAGCTTAAAATTAATCAAAATATTTTAAAATGTCATTATGTATGTAAAATATAACAATATACTTGCATGAGAGTTTCAAGTCCATCGACAAATATTTTAGAGTTGCAACAAAATAACTAAAATGTTATGTAAAACAAAAATAATAAAATAAAACAAAAATAATCGAACAAAAATACCATACAAAAAATATTGAATGAACTTGACGCTTGTGTATGGTAGCGAACAACAAAAATAATGGCATAAGAATAAATTGAGCATCGCTCTATAAAATGTTAAAAAGCAGCCTTACACACAACGACAATAAGATGAATTTTTGGTGAACACCTTTCCATCACCAAAGATTTGTTGTGTTTGATGAATGTCATAATGGCATACACGAAAATGACTTTTCAATAATGTACCTACGAGAATCGTATTATAATAATTTTGCCAGATAATATAATACCACACACCTACATATTAATATAATGCACCAGCTGAAGCTATAAATCACATAAAAATACACACTGTGGGTTTTAATAACTAATAAGTATAACTTATATAATTTCTATACTTATTATAACCGTGTTTGTAGAATTTATCTGTACGAGTACTTTTGCCCGACCACTCGTATAGAATGATTTTAATTTTTCAAAAAAAACGGTGTACGTATACATGAATTATATACTCTGGTACACAATATACATATACTTATTTTATAAGAAATAAAGCATCTTAAAATGTAATGTTTTAAGCCTCTGTCGGATTTAGTTGAAAACTGGGACATTCACAATTGACACTAAGATGAGCAGCTTCCGAGTGTAAAGTATGTAATATATCTATTTTATTATTTTCATGGTGTTAAACAAGACATACTATTTATGAAGTTATGTATTTTCTTTTATTAATAAAGTTTGGAGCTAAGGTAAAAGTTGTACCAGTGTCTTACTCTAAGAACGTCCTATCAAAACGAGTCAAACTCGGTACTCCCTATCGATGACAAACCAAAATCGGACACAATATGTATAATTATTATCAGATTTGTATGTTTTGAAGAAAAAATGCTGAGGAAATGTTTTAATTGATTTAAATTAATTTAATAATGTGTGTATTTATATAATATGAACAAACACTCGATGTGATCATGTGGAATTATTGCTACTATATAGACTTCTGAATAACAAGTTCTGTTTTTGGAGAGTTATGCAAAGCTCTGATTGTAAAGCCAATATTATTGTAGCTAAGATAACAAATGTTTACGTTATATAAATTTAGTTAAATATCATCAAAGGTTCAGTGTTTACCTTCTTGAAATTTTGTTAATAAACCTGAGATGTGTCGTTTGATTTCAACTTCAGTTTGAAGATTTTTTTGATTGATATATATATATAATAAAAGTAAACACTTCAAAATATTAATAATAAAAATAAACATTAGATTTTATAAAGCTAATGCAAAATTAACGACAGGGGAAATATTTATGAATATCTAATAAAGTTTACTAAAAAAATATTTGAACGATTAATTCTAATAATAAAAATAATAAATTTCAAGAGTGATAAGTTACATTATATTAAGGAGCTTAAGTGTAATGTATATATTTTTTTCAATAGACTTAATAATTGTATGGCCATATAAGGTACAGTTAAAGTATAAATTATTATTAATTTCATACCTATTAAACTCAGATGTGACCAATCCCATAAATTATAAAAATCTTTCCCTCAATAATTTATTAAATAGGACATGAAACATATTGAATAAGTAGAACCAGTGTAATATCTTAATTTTATTAGGTATGTCATTTTAATGTTAACCACAAAAATAACAATTATTATTTAGACAAAATATATACCGCAAATATACTCCAATGCAATTAATAGGTTATAAAAAGAGATAATTTAAAAATATTTCCATCCATTTTTACCCAGTGAAAAGTGCTAAATCAAATTTTAAATACAGCTTCTTCTTTTGTATATGAGTGTATACGACATAATATGTACATATATATGTAACCGATTTTAAGCCTAATCCAACTAGTTTATTTTTCTTGAGAAGAATTGAAATCCGATTACTTTAATTACTCTCAATGTTATCAACCGTTTATATGGAAATTGGCAGTAAAGATTAAAGCGTCCACCTAAAGTCCCGAATTCCCAATATATTATATTTGCGCACCCACTCGTGAAGGACTAGGACTTTTGGACATTTATCGGCGGGATGCCGCCCCGGGACGATTGATCCAAATAAGCGACCGCAATCCAGTACAAAAACGTGTGGTGTATGAGGAGGGGGGGGCTGGGGATTCCTACATTATTATGCCCCATATGTTTAGTAATAATAATAAAATAATTTATTATACAACGGCGCTTTGTGATGTTGACCACACGTTAACGAATAAATCAACCGTGCGGTGGTGTGAAAAAAGTGTGTTTTTGCACATTACCGAGGCCACTATGAGTTTACTTACGAGGAAAAAACCACACAGATAATTTTTTGGGGGAAAAAAATAAATTATACATCTTTTTTTTTGTAATGTGCATTTATATACGTCGTATATTATTACGACGCAGACGTGGGTGCGCTTAACGCGCGACCCTGTTACACGTATACAATAATATTATGTATTTCACAGTTTTTCCCCCCATTATACCTACCATTATTATTATAATATTATTGTTATCATTCGTTACATGTATTATGCCGATTACGTCGTGTAACAGAATAATGTGATTTTAAAACAAAAATATATCCTTCAACCGTATGAAAAATGGTTTGATTTTGTATTCGTTAATACAAAATATTTATTTCTACTTTTTTTTTATATTATATTTTTTTAATCGTTTCCGATAGGGGTCTAGACATCGATCCAGCAGCCGCGGCGTTATGTGCCGCAAGCGTGACGGGCGTAATAAATTCGAAAACAATAATTCGCGAAACGATTCTGATACGGTGTACAGTTATCGGCATTGGCCGAGTGGTGGCGGGGAAGCAGTGTTGAATTTACGGAAAACCTGGGTCGGTGGAGGGGTAGGTGGTTGGAAAAAAAAATAGAAAGCTCAAAATTGATTTATCGTTGGAGGTACATACACACACATTATTATTATTATTATTATATTATACCGATAGAACAAACAGCCGGAACGCCGTTATGCAGCAACGAACGGTTTTTAACAAAGTACAATAAACAGCGGCAAACCACTCGTATCATCTGTCGGATCGCCGGCGTAGTGCGTACCTCTGGATGTGTATAAATATTAAAATAATAATAATAAAATCGCACCCCCCCCCTCATCCAAGCATAACTGCAGTATCCCCTTTGCACTATTATACCTTTTTGTTTTTCTACCGGATCGTATTATAGTGTGTATAGCGTATTTGTGTGTGTTTGAGTCATGAGTGTGTGTGTGTGGGTGTGTGTGGGTGTGTGTGTGGCACGTACTTTGTTTTCGATTTAATTTACGAGCGCTGTAGTACACACACAAACATAAAATACACCAAGTATACTACAATCGCCGGTCATATCTATTTGCCTCGTCATAATATACGGTTCACAGTTCTTTAATAATAATTATAATTTAATTAATGTTTGTATAGTTTAAGTTAACGGTGATGTAAATTATACAAGACAGTTGTCGAGTATAATTAATAGAATATACAAACATTTCAAAGTCACGTATCGCACATTATTATAATAATTTTATAACCTAATTCATCATGTTATTATTCTGTGGTTGATATTAAATTTTTTGGAAATTGTGTGCAGCACATTACTTGATAGATAAGCTTTTCATTTAGATACAGTTTTATACTCAGAATAAAGCAATGAATGTATTGATTTTACTATGATGTATGCTTTTTCCAAGTATAAAGACCTTTTTTCTAGTAGAAAAAAATTAAAAGTTATTCAACTTTGAGGTGGGTGGCTTCTTTCGGCATATTAGATCTAGTTAGTACTCCAGGGGTTCAAAGGTAAAAGATTTTCATTATTTTTTTAAAAATAATTGGGAAAAAAAATTAAGGAAAATCGAGAATTATGCAAATTTTTAATAAAATGTTATTTTTCGTTATTACTCTAAAGCAAATAATCGCGAACACTTAATATTTTCACTAAACGTTTATACTTGAATTTTCTATACAAGATAACATTTTCGAAATATTTTGACTTATCTATCTACATTACAGATATTTGAAATTTTTGATTGTTTTTTAGTTTTTGTTTCTATAAATATCGATAATAACAAAAATTTACTTCGTTAAAAGCTTGAAAATATAATACAAGGTTCCTCGTATATTGTTTTATAGCCATTTTTAAAATATTAAAGATTCATTAGCATGTTTTTTTTTAATAAGCATTTGAAGTTCAAATGTTGATATAGTTCGTAAAATGTGCGAAAATATGCAAATAATTCTGCAAAACTGTATGAAGTATTCAATTTTTTTTAGCTATTCTTGAAAATTGAATACAATGAGTATAATATTATCTGTAGCGTGTACTGGACAATGAAAAAATTTAAAAAATGTACAAACACAGTTTTTTTTTCAAATATTTTAAATTTGGAATAAATAATAACGAGTTTAATTATTTTTAGAAGTACTATTCTTCGGTACTTGACATTTTAAACAAAAATTATTTTATTTAATACACACGACGACATTATTTTTCAAACGCAATGTTTTCATCAAAAATTAATTTAATCTACCTTTAGTAAAATTAATTATTTTAATAGCATTATAAATATATTATCTTATATACCGTCTTCGCCCAGAGTATTTTTTCGTATTGGTACAATACTACCATGATTTATCATTGAATTCCAATTTAACACACGCATTGCAGTAAATCAATGATGAGGTAAACTCGACACCTATTGTACAATAGAGTGGTTACCTATTTCCCTCCATTGTCTTTATTTTTATTAATTTTACTCGTATTCAAAAAAAAAAAAACATTTGTTGAGACGAAAAAATAGCTCAAAAAGTTTTGTTCAGCGAGCACCTACACATTTAAAACTAAAACTCGATAATAAGGGCTTCAAATATTCATAATTATAATAATAATATATTGTTCTGATAATCATCCACAGGTGCAATTGTAAAAATGTGCAAAATTAAAATATGAATTTATGACATATTGGGTACTATAGTAGTTAATCGAATCTTTCTCTATGTTAATGTAAATTAAAAATCGTAAAATTATGTTGTTATACTTATGATGGATAATTAATTTGCTTGTTTCAATTGGCACATCATGTTTATGTCCGGAAATGTTCACCGATTTGTTATTTCATACAAGATTACAACATTCTAAATAAATTGCTTAAATACATGACCATATGAAAACATGATAGTTGTAAGAGTATACTTTATTAGTTTCAATATAGTCTCCTTGATAATTTCATCCCTAAATGTAAATTAGTAATATCTTATATAGCCTATATTTTGTAAACAGACTATATATAGTTCAAGATGTGCCTATAATAATATATTACCTATTTTAATAGTATGGTCAAAGCTAAGTAATCTTTGAATAATCAACTATAAACTTATTAATACTTTAAATCGGGCTAGTACGAACTTTTGAAATACGTCTTCATAATAATATAATATATATACCTATTTCATTTATGCTATGTTATAATATATTGATACTTAATTATACCAAGTAAAATAATTAATTTATATTTTATCATAAACCTAATTGAACCCGTAACTATTTGTTCGAATATATTATAATCACTATTAGGATAGGTATTTGATAATACGATATGGTGTAGGACGGAATTCATTTAGTACCTAAGTACGTAACTGGAAATATATTAATATTATAATATAAGTATGTGAAACCAAATTTATATTCATCTAATTCGAATTCATGAATGTGAATTATAGAAGAATGGTATATTTTATTTCCGATAGTTTTTAAAAATCATTTGGGATGAATGTGAATAGTATTTTTTGTACAAATATATCGAATGTTTAACGAATGTTTAATCTTCTCTCACATCGAGAGGCGAGAGTTTAATTATTTTGGTACTAAAATATATGTTTATATTTTGTATTAAAATCGATTATAATCAATATTGTGTTTTTATATCTATACGTTTAAGGCATACTTATTACATGATAATATGACTAAAACATATGACAAAAAACACAATATTATTAATGTTTTAAATAAAACATTCAACATTGAAATATTATAAAGTATAAAATTATAATACGTCTAAAACGTAGCACAAAATATAGGTCGTAGCTAAAAACATAATATACATATTATATTGCGTCTATAAAAATATAACTTTGAATTTAAATCAATGAAATTTTATTTTATTAACCTAACCTAACCTCAAGAATAATAACAATATAAAATAAAACAAAAAAGTAGATTTATTAGAACATTAAATCGTTTAAACGCTTTTTTCTTTTTTTAAATAACTGTTATTTCTGAGGTCTGTTTTGGTCTTACCCATTTATATATTCTTGTAACTAACTACGTAGTATGAGTCTATGTCATGAAGTATAATAAACCTTTTTATGTACCTATATACTTATTACTTATACGATTATCTGTTGACTGTTTGGTATAGGTACGCATAAAAGTTTTATAATAACATGAGTGGTTACCATTTCACGGACGTGTTGTATTAACTGAACTTTTTGAGTGCACACGAGAGATAATTCTTTAGTTGAGGTTCGTAATAATTTACTTCACAATGTCACTTTTAGTTTTTTACCATTTCCAAAGGGATAACAACAAAACGGAGATTATGTACTGCAGTTTTAAACAAACAATAAGAACATCCGGCTTCTTTACCGAAATCGTTTCCAATTAAAATTTCAAATTATCACTTGTATCATTTTTATACTTAAATAAGTTAGTATCTATGTATTCTCTTATTGTTTACACTACAAATAATTCTATAAATATATGAATGAGCACTGCAATACATTATTAAACACTATATAGCTATATGTACCTATACTTTGTAGTTTAATTATGTTTCTCGTATATTATTAGGTACTGCTAAGAGAAATAATATTGTTTGTCTTTATTAATAACATACGCACACGACTTAAACATATTTTAATTGTATTAGCTGGTAGTTTGGTAGGTAGGTATCTTAAATCTTACAAGAGCTTCGAACATTTGTGTACACGTGCAAAAAGCAAATATAGTTCTATAAATATTTAAATTTACATAAATTATATCGTACAAGTATGGTAGATTGTATCGTGTAATATTCTGCACTTTTGTAGGAAACCATAATATCGTTAATACAATATAATAAAGTATTAAGCAGACTGCAGAGTGTCACACTATTAATTTTATAATGCCTGCAAAGATAAAAACAAATAGATTGAAAATTATACTATTTTTATATGAAAAAAAAACAATATTATATCAAATATGATGTCAACATTATTTTAGTTGACGTAGCAAAATATGTACGCATATAATAAATGAAAAATATATGATCATGCAAAATTATAATTTAATAGTGCCCAGAATATTTTTCAACATTTTGTACATTGGTTATTTACCTAGGTACGTACAAATTCCTATTTATCATGAATTTTGTAATTTGGATTTGATATTATTATTACAACTCGTTATTGTTGTACATTGTTATTTTAACTGTAAACGATTTTATTCATTAGCTATATATCATAAGTAATTTAAAATAGGTACAAATATATGTATAAATAACTGCTTATACAAACTCAGTTCTTTATTCGATCGTTAATCAATGCCAAACGTTCATTTTAAACAATATTAAACGGTGACTATTTATTAATACAGTAATATGAGTGATCGCCTAATACATATAGGTTCAAATTAATCGTAATTCACCAGAATATGTTGTAAAAAAGTTACTGCAAGTGTATAATATCATAGAATTTGATGACCATTACATGCAAACAGTAGTTTATAATATACCTATACTATAATAAATACAAATTTAATATTGCTTTCATTTATTATACCCAATATCTAGATCACAGAAAATATAAAATCTAGATATTTTTTTTTTTCTGGGATAATATATAATATTATAATAAATTATTGTTTTCATAATGAACATCCCGGTCATTGGGTATTTTATGATGTCGCCATTGGAACTTTCACTGACGACTAACATATGTATGAAGGAGGATTAATTAAAAGTTCACATAAATGAATAAATTATTAAGTCGGCTATCAACTGTGGATTGTAGGAAAAAAAACAAATTGGAGTGAAAATTGGTAAAATAATAATGCTTATAGTGGGCCTATTTGTCCCATTGCTACAAATGCGTTATTCGTTTTAATTAAAAATACACAGAATATAATTGCTCTCACGACCTAAAAAAAATAATAATAAATAAATACAAATACGCATTGGTTGTTGCTCCACCCTCGTCGCACAGCACTTTGTGTCAATACTACTCGAAGCCTCGGCACGTGCTTTCCCGGGTGTTTCGTCTATTAAACCGACTTTGGAATTATATCGAATCTCTTTCGTTTCGTGCAATACAGTATACTGTTTATCGTTCATACTTATCTTAAATAATTTTTTTTTATTTCTGCGTTGTTATTGATGTGAAGTACAATGTATAAAGTTAAAAAAAAAATCAAAAATATAAGTTTAGAAATACGCAATTTTTTATTGTATGCTCACTGTATGTGTATGCAACAAATTATTATTACATAGGTATATTGCGAACTTGAAAAAAACGTAATTATAAAATTAAGTTATCGTTTCTGCAATCTGTGTAAACTTCTGACGCTGTATATTCAACTATATACTATATCTACAGACTTATAGCTATATATACTTTAAATGTATCACAGTTCTCGGTATTTGTGTAGTTTGTTAGAATTTAATTTAAATTTTTTAAATGATAATCGTAAAATGATTTTAATTAAATTACTTTACAGCACTGGTGACCCATATTTCTAAGATGTATGTGCACATGAAAAACAATTGTTCTCAAATTGAGGTTTCCTCTTACCAATCAATGAGTTTTAGTGTACGTCGAAACCCTATTATTGCGTGCACATGTTATAATTATTATAAAAAGGGAAATAAGAAAAATGCGGTCGCTAATTAAAATAAAAGGTACCTTTTACCATTTCAACAGCACATGGTACATAAAATATTTAAATTTTAACCAAATGGTTTCATGCTTGTACAAACAAATACTTTTATAGTTTTATCTACCTACTTATTCTCTGTTCTGTGTCATGTATAGGTATTATAATATTATAGTGATATTATATTAATATATTATAATCAAAATGTTTGAATGAGTTGTGCATAATAATATTATGTACGATAAGTTAAAATTATATTATTCGCAACATAATCGAAATACATATTTACTTAATTCTTATCTCACGACAAATAAATATAAGGGTTGATTCTCTATCTCTCTCTGAATGAAACTTAAAGTATATAAGATAATCTGTAGGACAGGGTTTACGTTTTCAAAGTTTTATGATGAAAATTAAATTAATGTTTATTGTTTAAAATTCTGAGTGTATGAGAGATGAAGATTGGTTTTTCAATGACGTATATTTTTTTTATGTATCCAACCAATGTTAAGTGTTTAAAGAGTATTTTAAAAGTCTTATGTTCTAACTTAGTTTATTACATTAAAAGTCGTCAATAAAGTGTCAAATAAAGTGTCTCACTTATAAACTGAGATCGTCATTTGCGAAAAATAAATTAAACGTTTATACATGAAATAATCAACTAAACTGTTCAAAAAACAATATTATATTTAATAAAAAAATATAACCAATATCCTACTAAACATTTATTTGAAGGGTTGGATTAGGCTGGGTGATTATTGTTTTTTGAAATCAGAAAAATGTTTATCATTGCTAACAAATTTAACATGATAATTTACTACCATTTACCACAGACGCAAAATCAACCACAAGATCTATGGAATATTTTGTATTATTTAATATTTTAGTTATTGATTTCGAATGACTAAAATATTCCATGATTTAATGCTAATAATAAAAAATATCAAATAATTTCTAAAAAAAGCATTTAATTC
This sequence comes from Aulacorthum solani, assembly GCA_008528875.1. NCBI lineage: Eukaryota > Metazoa > Arthropoda > Insecta > Hemiptera > Aphididae > Aulacorthum > Aulacorthum solani. Next base: position 16,744 of record PVMI01062316.1, on the reverse strand, counting down.
TAAATTCAAAATTGCCTTATAAAATACGAAAGACATTTTAAGTTGTACTCAAATCTTCTTATGCTATTGTTGTAATTTCTGTATATAATCGTGTATTTTTAAAGTTCTATTAAAAAAAAACAACAACAACAGCAATAAATATTATTAAAAAGAACACAATACAAATAAAAGCGATTTCATTGTGTATGACATTGTTACCTGTAAAAAGTTAAGTATAATCAAACGTATTGTTGTAAATGGTTTTATTCTCATTATTCTGCTATTATGTAAATTACATTATGTTTTTTTAACGTATAAATCGGCTTAATTTGCTTTTATTTGTCCAGTGGTAAAAAAAACATTGTCTATTATTGAAATCGTAGATTATAATACAACAATGATATTATTATCGACCCCACTGAATGATAAAATATTATGCCAGCCTGAAAATGAAAATTTTTTTAAATAATGCGTAGCTGGTTATACGATATAATAATATTAACGTATAGGTCGACTACCCCGTTTATATTATTGTAATATAGGTGCGTAAGTGTGTAAAATCTGAATTCATCGCATTAGTACATGACAATGTTTTAGTATTGAATCGTTAAAAATATCCATATATACATATTACACTGGATTTGCGAAAACCTCGATGGATAGTCCGTTTTAGGAGATTAAACGATATTAATTGTTCTTAACAGATTATTAGATTACACGCATAGCTCACCGTATCCGCCGTAATCGAATAATGTCATTATATTGTACCAACCCTCCTCCGCAATAGTCCCATCAAACGTACAAATAGGAAATTTGAATAATATGGATAAAGGAGTACACTGTACACGTAATATTTTACGTCACGAGACTGAAGTTACGAACTCAAAGCATATTGTGTGTGGAGTGTGTAATTTCACAGAAGTATATAGTGTATAATAATTAAACAAATACACATCATTTCGAGGAGGGGTTTTAAACAATATTTTGACTAATACCACAGGTAATGAAACATAATATTATACTATGAACTGCAAATTAAATTTCATAAAGAATTTGAACATCCAATTCCCCTGTAAACAAGTGCCCGACAAGTAGGGTACACTCATACGAAACAATGTAATAATAACACTATGTAGATTGTAGGGTTGGCGATGGTTGTAAATAAATATATATATAAACATATATATATATATATTATACATGGTATAAGTAAATACATGAGTATAGTCGAGCGATGTAACAGTATTTCCCTCTTGCGAAAAAAATTATACCGAATATGTACTTAAAATTATATTACTATTCAATTAATACAATACTGAAAATATGTGTACAGGCTGGGCTGTGGTGTCATGCAAGTTTCACGGGACCAACTCTAACGAGGAACGTATACTATGGCCCATTCCGTAAATAATAATATATTGTACACATTATTATTACTATTCAGTATTTAGTTTACATATTTACGTACGTGTACTACAGAAATGAGTAGGAGGGTTTTCTGTTTGTGTAATATTATATATACAAATTAGAATCTAATAACAACAGCGTGCGCCGTCCGATCCAATTGAAATTCACCCTTTAATTGTTTGCGTAAATTTTTTTTTTTTATGTAAATGAGAGAATTTCGGAGCGATTGGCGATGATAGTGAGGGATGGTAGAAGGGTATTTGGGTGGAGCCGACGACGGGAAGAGTTTAAATTATGTAGTTTTGAAGTGCACGCAAGTAAATAATAATTGATATTAAGTTTGCGACAGAGCTAAGGTCGATGTGCGGAGCGGGTGGCAAAGCTACTTTTGTGCAAGGAAATGGTTGTTTATATGTGTGTTTGGGTGTGTGAGTGTGGGGGTGCAGGTGAATATATAATATTATTCGGTGTACCTGTGACTTGCTATAGGCAGAAAAAATACGGCGAAAGGGTTAGGCGCAGTAGGTGGTCCTTTTATAAAGGNNGTGTGTGTGTGTGTGTGTACGTTACCGGTTGATACTTGATTGTTATTCTGGTATCAAAGTTTGTGTCAACCTTCCACTTAAATATGCTCATATTAATATGTAAGTATGCATAATAATAACGAATC
>PVMI01062315.1:0-12947 GCA_008528875.1 Aulacorthum solani | reverse complement strand
TATGATACAAATTTTGTTTTTTATAATCTATCTACTTTTTGAAAAGTGAAACAATGTGGGTCGCGAAAAATTTTTCGGGGAAAATTTGGGTCGAGGTACTAAAAAGATTGAGAAGCACTGACCTAGGGCATATTCCTGAGGCTATACCTCATTTAAAACGTGCTGTGTACAGATTTCGTAAAATTTCAAAGACATAAGGTTCCCACTTCCCATATTGTACGAGAAAACACTAAATACGAACGACAACCTACACTGTGTGTAGGTATATAGCATTCGTTAAGTCCAAAACGCTCTGGGAGGCTTACCCTAGGAGGCTTCGACCCCGTAGTATCGTTTTTAATCACCAAATGCATTTGATTTTAGTATCGTTATAACTTTAAGACCTACAGAGGTGGAAAACAATGGCAACCCAATTCTAACAAACCTACTACATAACCTACAATATACAACTCGTGTAATGTATAGGTGTAAAATTTATGTTGCTGGAGATAGACTTCCAAAGAGACAGAGATAAACAGAAATCGTTTTGAATATATTATATGAATCGTAACCCCCACGCTCCGATATGGCTTATTATTAAACCTGTATCATTTACATAACTTTTGGACCAAAACTATGAACTTTTCTATCCAACCCCGTCGGTTCTCAAACCCTGCAGTCTGCTAGTCTCATACGTTTTCGGTTTATGTATTTATTTTTGGACATTTTCCAATATATATATATATATGCATTGTATTCTTTATTTGTGGTGAACAAGATTAACTGTTACATGGTTCACTGAATACTAAATAAGTGTGTTAGTTATATAAGACCAAATAGTCCAATATTATAGGAAAACCGATAAAATGTGTAAAAAAAAATATAATAAATTAAAGTACATTGATCCGTGAAATCATATTCACTGTAGCTTGTGTCTGACGCCAAAACATAATATATGTTTTATTTATAGTATCGTTTTCTGTTAAAGTTGATGACAAATTATTTTGCAATGGAATACTATACTCTATACTAAGAAATAAACTAACGGATTAAATGCAATATTACTATGATTCGGTAAAAAAATGTTTTCATATAATAATAAAAATAATTTAATTTTCTTAATTTTACTTCGATTAGACATACAATTACGTAAATAAGCAGAAATTAAACTACTTAGAAAAACCATTTAGAAAAAAAATAGTTTAGAACTAATAAATGTAATTTCTCAAATATTTTTTGCGATTTGTAGTCAGAATTCAAATTTAATATAAACCCAAAACATTTAAGGACAAGACCAGCAACATTTGAATTTGAATATCATAAAAATTAATAATTACAGCCAGTTTGTATAATTATAGCTTTGTGAAGTTGTTTGCAATTAAAGTGTATAACCAGTCATATTTACGAATTTCATGTGAACAGTTATATCTATAGGTCATATTTATTTGAGTTAAATTTTGAATTTAAATTAATATACATAATTTATTTAATTATTCAATACATGGTAAAGTTACTCCAAGAATGATTTTTATAAAGCATCTATGCTGTACGATTACCGAATAATTTGTTCATCGTAAATAAAAGTCAGAGTTAACTTGAATTAATGATAGATTTATTCATTTGTAGAATTTTTTTACTATTTTTCAATAGTAGGGTTTAGTCTCCACGACAATTTCATTATTTTTTTTGGAATTCATCTAGGATTTCGATGAGACATTGGCAATTTTTTAAGGGTTTGCATTTAAGGTCACGTAGAAATCGTGATACGACCAAAGGCGACAAGATTAAGTGAGTTGTATCGGTCTAGAACATAATTAACTGACGGAGTAGGTATAGTCCATTGATTGTTTCACTTTATCATTGAAGTCAATTTGAAGTCCAATAGAGTACTGCTTTTTTTCGATGAGAAAAAAAACAAAACTACCCAAATAATACCAATAATCAATATTATACCCTTTAAATTCAATTTATGTTTTTACTCTTATAAATATGAAGTGAAAATCAATATTTTTTAAATATATAATATGTAATGTTTGTAATAGGTACATACTTGGCCACTTCAAAATATATATTTCGAAGAATTAATACATATTTCTTAAATAAAATCAGAACTGTAGGTGTATCTTGTATATAATGTATAATTTATAGTACCTACCGGCTAAACCTATAGTATATTAGTATGTAATACGAAAAAGATATTTTGATAGGTAAGTAAATTCCAAAGAAAGTTTTTTTGAACGATTAGGGCATACCGATTAAATATTAACTACCTAATTTATTGAAAAACATGTCTAATATTAATAGAAAAATTTCATAATTCTTATAATTCAATTATTCTGTACACTTGAATACTATTTATTTTTAGTGAGATATTTTATATTGTTTTTCCTTAGCTAATTGTTCTATTTTCTGTATTTTATACGATGCAATCCCCGGTGACTTTTCTATGTGAGTGATAGTAACCAAGAATAAAAAAAAATATGGTATCCTGAAAATCTGTTATTGGGCTTCAAATACATACAAAATTGGTTACGGATTGAAGACCCTGCATTATACTACTATATTAGGTCTTTTTTTAAATAGTTCCTAGATAACTACTTTTTTGCATAAACTATCTATAAACTATAAAATAATTAAAATTAAATACTTATTTATATGACGTATACAATATGTATGGAGCTATTAATTTTACCCAAAAATTAAACACCTAATGAGTAAGATAATTCTTTTTTCAAGTTACAACTTAACAAAATATAATATTTATAGTAATATTAAAAATATATTCATGACACTCAAAAAAGTATTTTCAAATTGACTTAGATAATATTCAATCTGTGGCAACTGTTAAAATATTCAACATAAAATAGAATTTTAATGATTTACAGTTCGAACATAAGTATATATTTAAAAATAAACAAATTAAATGTTATAAATGTATTTTATAATTTAAGTTGAGGTTTGTTTAAAATTATTCTAAGAATATATTAATATGATGTTTCCTACACAATGATGTCGCTATATGTTATATCATTGTCGTATACTGATTGCATTCAGTTGATCTTTTCCTCCACGTGCAAGTACAAACTACAAAGTAGGTACTTATTTTCTACTGGTTTTTGTATGAAGTAAATTAGGATTTTAGCAATTGGGTCAAAAGTATCCGATAACACATCACTTCAAAGAAAGCATTTTAACCTTATAAGTTATTTATGGCCAACGCCCTTGTATGGGTAAACTTAAAAAAATGTATTTTATACATTCCTATTTTGTAACATCTTAATTTAATAAAAAAATATCACATATTTCGAAGACCATGACCATATTGTAAATAAAAAATGTTTTATTAAAATAATCTAATTAATTATGTCTTAAGTAGGTAAGGTTAGAATGGTAATATCTTTAACTCATTCATAATTTTTATTAGGTACCTAATTGTTTTGGTAGGACACAAATTTTAGAGCTGTAGTAATATGTAAATAATCGTAATATGCCTATTAAAAAATTACACAATTTATATTATAATGTGTGCCAATTTATTAACCATGATGATTCAAAATATACATTTATTATACTTATATAAAAATACATATTTACCATCTAAACATTCAGTTAACAACATATTTCAATAAGAGCACATACACGAGCTTATAACACATAACCCCGACAAAGAAAAGAAAACAACATTTAATTCAAGTCGCGTGCATAAAATGTGAAAGCTTTTAGATTTCTTGCAAATATGTGACAGACGTCACATCTTTAGAACATATAAAAGATACGAAAATGAAAAGACGACGTTTTATTTCATCCACAAAAAAAATAGATTAGGTAATATAAATAAAATATATTTGTAAGAGTGGTATAACCTACTTCCGATTTAATGTTTGTTTTTGACAAATTAAAAAAAAACGATTTGTGCCTTATGGGATGTATTTATTGAATAATGGCATGCATGAGACATTGTAATTACTTTACCATAATACTACCATAAAATAACACTTTATCTTGTGTAATTACTGTTAAACTTTTTATGACGTTTTGAACCCTTTTTTGAAACGATGAATTTATAATTTATTAAGTACTCACACTTATACACATTAAATTTATGAGTTCAATGGCTTAAATAAAGAAAAATTGATTTTGAAATCGCATACATTTTTAATTGTATAAAGCACAAAATCAGCCAAATTGCATTCCAAAAACCACGTATTAAACATAAATTGTAATTTTATTTTGTAATATGTATTTAAATGTCTGCCGAGCAACATTGATAATTAATACAGACGATTTTAAGATTCCAAATATATACGCAATTAGAAAATTGAAGACTATTAAAGCTTACAACATAAAGACATTTGTAAAATAACATCTAAATAAATGTATGGTAATTTGTCTATCCTAGAATGTTATCGTCATTTATCAAATCTCAGTAATTTAGGTGTTAAATATTTAGTTCTCAATATTAGGATTGAAAATTAATTTTGGAAAATACAAATTAATAGTAGGTACATAAGTATAGTTGACCCGGGACGTCTACACTTCAAACATACGTTTTTTTTAAACATTCATTTCCACAAATCATTTTGTTGTTTTCTATTTTCTTTGTTTTGAGTGGGTAGTTTTGATTTAGAGTTACAATCGATTTTTCCTTGTTGTCGTTTATAATAATAATTTGATGTAGCATTTATATTTTAAACTAGAAATTATTTGTATCTAGAAGTATTCGAGTACAACCCAATCTTATACCTTAATCATGTGTAGGTATTTAAAATTTATCTCATTCCTTTTTTACTATTTTCTGTTATAAATAATTTAATTCACAAAATAAAATAATGTCAGTTTAAGTAAAATAACATTAAAAGTTTTTCTCATTAGAAACAAGTATAAGTAATTTTTATTATTATAACCGATTGATAACTTATTGATTATATTACTATATAATATAAATTGATAAGTTAATAATAATTTAATTTAAATCTGCTGTTTACTGAAATCGATTATTGTCTATATCACCAAGGGTGAAATACTATATTTTAAAAATATGTTAAAATTACAAACATAAATTAACTATTGAATGTGAAATACATCTAAATTTATCAAATTGTTATAAAAACATAGGTAATAAAAAATTTTGTTTTACTCGAGATACAACTTTTATATTAATTAATTATAATTGTAGTAATAATGAGGAAAAACGTACGTGGTAAAAAAAGTACCAAAACTCCATTTGGTAGATGAATGTTATTTTTTTACTTTTTTTTATTATGGTCTTTCATTTTTGGTAAAAAATTTAATAATAGTTTAATTTCTAAGGTAACAAATTACGTAAATTTTTTTTTGATTTATATGATCATTATATTTAAATTTTAGTAGAAGTTTTTTTTTTTTTTAAATACGATTTTAGTCTTATTATTTATGAAGCGCATAATAAACAGCGTAATTATAGTGTTTCACAATCATACGGGGTAATACGATCCCAGCCACTTAAATAGCACACAATTTGGAAGACCTAGTAAAGTAAATAATAAAAGCAAAATACATTATAAACTGATAAGTTAAATATTTTATTAAAATACCAACAAGAATATGTTTATGATCACTCATCAGGCAATATAATAAATAATTATAAAATATAGGCTGGACACCTATAGAATCACAGAACTCGTTTTGCTTATTAAAATAAAAGAGAGTGTTGCATTTCATTATTAAAGGTTGGAAAACTATGTAATAATTCATTACATTTGCAAATGATTTGAAGCTCAGTCAAAAGTTAAAACTATCGTTGATAGATGTTTGTTCAGATTTGACGATCGTATTTAGTATTTTTTCTTTACCCTTAGAAAAACCTGAAAAACTAATCAAAAAATTAGCTGTTCAAGGTAAATATCAAATAGACTCAATTTCCAATTTATAGACGTCGTCACTTGATAGTTTTGGAGCACTTCTTCATCGCAAAAAAAGCGTTTGCAGAATAAATATTAAATGATATAAAAATAACATATTGTAATAATACCAATCCATTCCTCGCTTTACTTATATCTTATAAACAAAAATTTCGAAAATTTTGAAAATTCATCGTGATAATTCAAACCACTATGGAAATGTTTGTTTTAAATATTTCTGTACTTGTTTGAATGATTTATGGTTAACTCTGTACTTCCTTTTTAGGTACTGTAATACAAACTGTCCATTAATAAGGTTTAAGACATCTTATAAGTATATAAATATATCAGTTGATATGCCTAAAACTGAAATTTTTCCAAGGATGTTTGACAACTTACTATTATGAATGATGAGTGTACAACATTTACAACTTAAATAAACGATTGATGAAAACTACTTTTATTAAATATATTCCAAATGACTAAATTCAAAAATCAAAAAAAAATGATTCTATTAAAATATAATGTATTATGTTTGGCAATATTAATTATAAGGATTGCCTTTATGCAGCCATGTCTAATGAACTTTTAATTACGACATTACACGTATGTAGCTTAGATTAATTTGAAATACTATAAAATATAATACATTCGAGCCTTAACTTTTCCGATGTCCTAATAATCGATCAAGTTATTTTTTCATACAAGTTTTGTAAACACACTATTTGAAATTGTATTATTATATTTCAAAATAAACAGTTATGAAACGGTATCTAACTTAATTTCGAGTCTTAAGAGGATTTTTGGAAAAAATAATTTCCAATCACACGTAAAAAAAAATAGTTTTCGAAAAAAAGAAAACTTTTACCGTCAACTGCAGAATAATTTAATACGTGCTACATGTAACTCTATACAATTGCAATATTATGAATGGACAATAACGTTAGGACGAGGAAAAGCCACACGGTCAGAATTGTGGGTGAATCCATTATCTTCTTTATTATACGTCTTGTCGGGGAATAACACTAGATTAACGGGTAAAAAATTGCATACGTTTATTCCGCAAAATGAGATGTTTAAGTAAGTTCCTACGTGATCATAAAAATGAGATTGTTATTTATATACGGTGGAAAAAGAACGCCTACGTTTTATTGTTTAAATAGAAAAATTCTGTTATTGCTGAACTTTAAAATGAAACATTTATAAGGGTAATAACTTTTTACATTGCCAAAAATAAATATGAATTTTAAATTTTTTAAGATAATTGTATTGTATCATTGTAATCCTAACATCGGTGTATAGGGACTTACATATTCTATTATTTTTTCGACCATCTATAGGAATTAACATGTAATTTTTTACTGCGTCGGAACTTACAATATGTCATTTTTTACAGTGCGGGAACTAATGTATGTATTTTTTTTACCCTTTAGGTCTCGTGTAGGAGCACCTTAGTTGCGTCCCTTAAAAAAAGGATACACTTATATACGATACGCTTATTACTTTATTGTTCAGGTCTCAGGTAGTACAATGTTTTTTTCCGTTTTCAGGGGTTCTCCGTTGTGTATTTATAAGAGGGTCCTAGGCTCTGATATTATATTTGAGATATATTATGATGTAATATACTAAATTACAATAAACATGGAAGGTTTTTTCTCAATTTCTGGTTGATAAACAACAATAAGTATAAGTTGTCGTTTATCGCCATCACGGTCAATAACAACTCGGGTCAATAACTATACTTTACTATCGGTGCTTTGTTTTATATATAATATATTATATAGTTTAAGTATATAATATTAAGTATTTCACTGTTTTTGATTTACAAACCTGATAAAAAAATACTTGATTAGGTTAAGTGTAATCAGATTAAAAAATAAAATTACAAAGTTAAAGGTTGGGTAAAGTTAATCAAAAAGTATAAACCTAATTTTTAAATGATTTATGATTATATTGGTATTATTTATTTATTACCTCTACTATTTTATATTACTGACCACAATAACTTTTGATTAGATTCAACTCATACTTATTTGGCGTTTTATTACATCATAATTGTACATTCGACAAACACATATTTATTTACTCTTTATTTAGTTACTAGTTCTCTAAAAACCATCAATAAAAATAGTCGAATTGCTTTACTAATCTTAGACATAGCTTTTTTCTCCAAAAACTGTCCCCTGATTTAAATCTAGCTTTTTTCCACCTAAAACGAAAAGATAGTATATACCCAGTTCCAACAACGTGTATTTTTGTGACAAGTCGTTTCTGCCAAATACTTCTTGAACATCGTATATCTTATGCCCTTATAGTATAAAAAACGTGTGTTCACTAAAATAAAAAAAAGTTCTAATCATTAACCATTACATATTTTTATCGATTACACATATCTAAATATTTTTAAATTTCATAGTCCAAATATGTATAGTTCAACTAGTAATATATGTATTAAGTCGAATAATATAATTACATTTTAGTTAAAAAATCAAGTATCCATTATACTCAAAAAAATTTTAATGTCATGATAAAAATAAAATTTCCTACACCAAATATATAAACAAAAATTCTTTTGCCAAATTCTATTTTAACAACGACATTAATCATTTAGTGTTAGACCAAAATAAAAAAAAAATCCTAATTCACATATTATTAAAGTCTTATCGAATTATAGCTATGTTTTACTTACATCACATAATAATTGTGATCACACATGAATTATACTAATTATTTATTTTACTATAATGCAGATCGCCAATTTTTCGGTTATGGACGACTATCGCTGTAATTGCTATACAATATACAAATTAAAATTATTTTTTTCAAACTCTTTTTGGCTGAAACGGGAATCGCACCCTTTTAGTTTTTGACGAAGTAGGGTTGTGCAAGGGCGGGGAACAACACGGATCTCTTGAAACGCAATTCGTATGCCTTTTCCACGGAACGCCAATGACGTGCTATTCTTACATTCACCCTTGTCACTGACTATATGATGTTTTTGCCTGGATTTTTGCAGGTACGTGGCCGTGGTCCATCCGCAGATCAATCGGATATGGTGCCGGATGGAGACCACTCTGTCGGCGATCGCGTTGGGCTACGTGGTGTGCCCTATCATCTGTATACCCAGCTACCTGTCGTTCAACCTGTTCTCCCGAGTGGAGACGTTGGACGCGAACGGCAACCGTCCGGCGTCGACACTGCAGTCGGCTCTCCGGAGGGCCAATAACAGCACCGATGTCCACGACGGTCAAGTAGCCGGCGGAGGAGGCATCGGCGGAGGAGGCTTTAGCATAGGCACCAGTGGAGGTGGTGTTGAATTCGGCGGAAGAGTCAACGATAGCCACGGCGGTGGCGGGCCCCTGCGTAACGTCACCCTGTACTACGTCAACGTCAGCGACTTGGCCACGTCCACTTACCTGGCCGACATCAATTTCTGGGTGTACAGCGTCGTCATCAAGATCATACCGTGCGTGGCACTTACCGTTCTCAGTCTGCGGCTGATATGCGCACTGCTGGAGGCCAAACGTCGCCGGGCCAAGCTGACGGGCAGTGGCCGCAAGTCAGCCGACAAGGAGCGGCAGACGGACCGGACCACCCGGATGTTGTTGGCCGTGCTCTTGTTGTTCCTGATCACCGAGTTCCCGCAGGGCATACTGGGCCTGCTCACACTGCTGCTCGGCAAGCGGTTCTTTCAAGACTGCTACCAGAACATGGGCGAGGTGATGGACATGCTGGCGTTGGTCAACTCGGCCATCAATTTCATACTGTACTGCGTGATGAGCAGGCAGTTCCGCAACACGTTCAGCCTGCTCTTCCTGCCGTCCTGGATCGCCAAGGCCGAGTCACAGGCCCTGTCACACGGTAACCCGACCACCACGCAAGTCACGCAAGTCTAAGGCGACGCTGTTGTTGCCCTACCCCCGTTGACCGTCATCGTTGTCATAGAGTGTACTCGGCCACCCATCGCACAACACTCACACCACCCGCTGACCACCAACTCCGACGATGGCAACGACGACGATAATATTTAAACGTACATAGGCGGTGATTCACCAAAGATGCTCAATCCCTGTTTTTGCATAATTAACATAAATTATTTGATTTGTTTGAATTCTGATTTTTGACATTTTTGTGTATATTTTTAAAGTATAAAATACCATATTTTCAATCACTCAGATTTCTTATACTTTTTTGATGGAATGTGTACTGTGACGATACCAACTTTTGTTTTTCAAATGAGAACCGCCTTTGTTTTGTCATAAACTATTTAACAGATAATTTTTGTTTTTGGAATTTTCAATGCAAGTATAAACATATTTAAATCCCAACGAGTAGTTTAAGATGCATTAAACATTAAGTACTATGGTCTATGAGTAATGAGTATAAATTATATAATAATAGATTAAAATATATGGGATTTAATGATATGAAAATTCTTGTAGTTAATACTAATATAGGTATTAACATTTTGTGATTAGCAAAAATTTTCCAACTATAGTACCTAAGTATAAGATTAAATATTACATCTATTTTATATTTTTGAAAATCATTTTTATTTATTATTATCCTTAATAAAAACATTTTAACAACCCAGAAACTTCCAGTTGAAAAAATCAACTTATATCGTCTTTTTATCGTCACTGCAGGACAGAAATCGAAGTATTTGAAAATATGGCCTTTAAGTATACAAAAAAATTGCAAAAATCGAATCTTGAATAAATGTATTAATTAAAGGAAAAGAGGGGATGAGCATGCTCGGTAAACCATCATATTTATAAACATTTTCTGGTTACATTTTGAGCCCCCTTAGACTCAGAATTTTAAAACTTAAATGTTAACAATAATTACAAAGCGACCACACAGGGTTATTGCTTTTAATCTACATGCTGTTTTTAGCACTAAACAATTTCACTGTTCATGTTTTGAGCCTTTTACTACTATCCCGTTTGCCGCAAGACTTAAGCTTTGTATCGTACAGAATTTCATTCAAATTCCTTTACATTCGTTCAAGTACTATCCGCTGCCAAACGGTGTTTAAATAACAATAAAAAGGAGGTGGCACAACAATTATTATAGCCTATATATTAATAAATAGGTAATTTTAATCCATAGTATACAACTAATTTCTGAATCATTATTTCTTTAGATTAATGAAAGAAATAGTTATAATAATAAACGCTGCTTTTGATTTTAGTGTCCAGCAAAACATTTGGCTTACATTTTTGGTATACAATATATTGTTAAATACATTGTATATTATTGTTCATAAGAATATTTTGATAATTTCATATGTTCATAATTAAAAACATAACCTACATAATATTGTTATCTTCAAAATGAGTAAAATAGTTCAACAAAAAAAAATTACATTTATTTCCGTTTTAGTTTTGGTCATGTAGGGTTTTCAGCAGTGGACAAAAAGTGCTGACCTCGAGATGTTTTGTACTCCTTAATTTCCACGAGGTTACCTATTATACAAACAATAACTCTATTTCGATTTCTAAATGAAATAAATTTTAACCACAACTTTTGAAAGTAAAGTACATTTTCAACATAGTCTGTGGTTGCCAACAAGTTCAAAATATTATTCTTTTAATTTGTTCATTCAAAAAGTCGAAAACAACACCAAACTATTACACACACCAAGATCGTATTACTAAAAGAGCTTATGCAATCATTATGAAAATGTCACTATACTTTTACGTGTTCGGCAAAAGTAAAATCAGCAATGGAATCACTCCGTGATAATAATCATAAAAATGACTTACCCCTAACTAATTGCATAATGTTGGATATTATATTTAATAATACCTAAATATAATGATGAATAATATTAACAAATTTTAATGTTAACTCGAAAAAACTATGATAAATTTACAAAAGCCAACTATTGATTAATAAAAAAATAGTTAGATCTTTATTAATTTGACATATTGATTGATATACTGAAATTCTATTAAAATGTTAGATCTGTGTTTTTATTGTTAAAAATTACAATAAATTACCCAATGTTATATATTAACTATATAGCTAAATAATAATTGTACTTGTACATAAGCATTAAACATATTAATCGTTATGATGAAAATATTGTTATATTAAAATCAATGACATTAGAACATACTGTAAATTGTTAGTTAAATTATAAAATAGGTATATAAATTATAATTTAGTCTATAGGGGAACTACCTATCAGATGTTATATTTTTATTTGTTCGAGTTTGATAAATGTTTTTGTAACTAAAATATTATTAGCACGAATTTTTATTGAATTATAAAATATGTTGTATTTAGTTATAGCTTTTGAAAAACATGTTGATCGTATTCATTTCAATGTTTCCGCAGATCGTAGTTTACTAATCGTTTTACTATTTTTTTGTTTGTATAAATAATATACAAAATTTGATGTATAAAAATTATGCATTGTATTTTGTAAATGTCCAATAAAGAGAATTATGTGCTTTAGTTTGAACTAGCTTTATTTAAAAGGTTATCTTCAGTATTTATTCTTCAGATAATCTAACTCCTCTGTTTTATACAGAATGGAATTGTTCATTGGTTTCACGAGTAAACATTCAAATAAATAAATCCTACAAACAACTAACATTTGAATTTTGAAGTAATGTTAATGAATATTTCTTTCAATCAAAGCATCATGTCTGTGTATTTTTTTTTACGTATCACTAATTAGTAATTATATTTGGTGGGTACATATTCGTAAGTATTCCCTTTTTAAATATGGTTAGTACCAACAAAAAAAAGGTTGTTCTTCAAACATTTTACTATAAAGGTTGCTATAGCTAGCTCTTTTTTTTTGATGAAAATAAAAAAGGCCAATATTTAAATGCAGGACTTGAAATCGATTTTAAATGTGCATTTTAAATATTGATAAAAATTGTTAAATATCTTATAAGAAACCAAAATTAATATTAAAATTGAATTTTGAAATTTTTTTATGATATTGAAAATATTAAGATAATGAATTTTTTAAAAAATTAACTCAGGCTTAACATTTAGCAATAGCCAACAGGTCTAAAATATTTTTTATTGGTCGATAGGTAATGAGTAGTGATAGTTATACTAATATTT
>PVMI01062282.1:0-13013 GCA_008528875.1 Aulacorthum solani | reverse complement strand
AGTTTTTTCATAATAGATCCAAAATAGAGAAATGAGATGTATACAGTCAAACTTGGTTAATTCGAAATGGATGTTACCAAGTTCGACTATACTATAAGAAATGAGGATTTATTGAACAGCAGTACCTCCAAATATCTCTTCAAAATAAAAATAATTAGAACAAAAAGCTATTCAATTTGAACCATGAATTAATACACTCACGAACTACCTATTTTAAATCTTAATTCAAAATATTATTTTCTTATAGTTGTTTTAAGTTTGAACAAAATGTAAGAAGTACCTAGTAACAAAATAACACTCTTATTAGAATACAATTTGGTGTTAACAAACACAAATGGGTATCATGGAAAAGTGTATACTGTATATTGTGAACATCATCAAATCACAAGATTACCAACATTTTAAATGTAATATTATAGTTACACAACATAAAATTGGCTTGGAAAAATGTCAGAATGCGGGGTTACAAGTATTACAATAGTACCTAAGTCTTAGAAGTATTTATATAGGAACATGACTGATTACAAGAAATATATTCATCCGTGCACTTGGTTGTCGTCGCGTTATCTTAATTAAAGTTAAATTGTTATTCCGAATTTCCGCCATCGCTGTTATTGACACCTATAATTACCTACTGTATTTCACTGTAATAATATTGTAAAACCATTTGCCAATGACACAACAAGACCAATTGAAAAACAAAAGGAAAATAACACCTTCGAAAACAATTACTAGGTATATTATGTCTAGCCCTCTAGGTCGTGAAATACGAGACTATCACGTTTGACCATTTTAGAAATCTGATCTAAATATCCTTTATTTCCACCTAATTTTGAACTCAACAGGTCCACATCATTGTATAAGAGCACCTAGTTCTTATTATCATTGTTCTTTTCTTATAGTATTATTATCTCACGTGTGGTCTATATCGAATACTTAATATATTCTTCTATTCGCCTACGACAACTGTGCAGAAGGACCTGACAGAATATTAATTGCTAGCTATTATAAACGTAAAATTGTGTAAGACTGCTGTAACCTAAAATATTGTAATGGAAATAGTTAATTAAGCGCAAGCTGTTACATGGATCTGTTAGCCCTATACGGATGACGAAAACACTAAAAAATTATGGGTGTGAATGATATTGGAAAAAATCAAAACAAATACCTAAATAATATTATTATATGATTATTAGAAAAACCACAAAAAATTTAAACAATTGTTATACTACAGTACAAATATTATATTTTATTCGCAAATGAAAAGCGTTTTATTATTTACATGCGGAATAAATGTCACTCGAAAGCTTGTGTTTACATTTAGTGTATTATATTATGAAGTTTGATGATGACGCAGCATTTAATGTGTTTTTACAATAGACCCGAAGACCAAACGGTGTGGCGTTTAATGCAAAACTATTATCGAGCATTGTTTGGGCCAACAATATACAACTACTGCTGCAAAACTTTAACGCTATATTAAACAGTTTATTCCTAAATAATCACTTGTGCATAATAGCCTCGATTACGGCTGTCCGTCTTGTCTACCTGTCTGTCAGTCTTTATATTAATATTCGGCAGTGTTTGATGTACAACGCGTTTTTCCGAGTTCCTATTTACCTATGCATAATAGTTAGTCGTCGGAAATTGCAATACTAAATTAATAGGCAAATGTGTGTAATGATATTATTACCGTAATCAAGTATAAATCACCTACTAAGCTCGAATACAAAATATATACCAAAGGAACTAACAGTAAATTATTGTCGGTAAAAAATCCAACAAATTTTCAAGTGTGGAACAATGAAGCCATGACTTTTGTCATGAAAAAAAAATAAAAAGAGATCCGCGATAAGCAGGGATAGCCTACTGTAAATGTCGTATTTGCATTTATTATTTGACAGAATATTTAGTTCTGTTGCGCTTTGATCGGCATACCATAATGTTATATACCTATATACCTATACACCGAGGGCCGCGAGCGTGTAAAATATGATGGCGGCGTCACCTTTTTTATCATCCACCTAACTTCTTTTCACATTACAATACATATACATAACAGTGTTATATATTGGAACACGATCAATCGCAGAGCGGTAAGTATGAAATGCTCGAGATGCGTACATCACTATAGTCGCTGTCTATATACGCTTTACACACATATATTGTGTACAATATAATATATATACTCAGGTACAAGTAAGTAAACGGAGGGAAATATTCCGGGGCGCACAAAGGAAATATTCGTTTTACTGCGCGCACATACCTATATGTGTACATTGTGTGTTGGAATATTATTTTTTTTTACTCGATCGTATTCGTTTGAAGAGAAAGTTTTATAATGGTCGGCGGCGGAACACGTTGCTATTCCTAGTTCTTCCGAAACAGATGTAAATGCGCGCGCGACACTGCTGCACCAACGACAAAAGAGTGGTGGAGAGAGCAAACGCACGCGATCGCGATGTTATAATACATGGAAAAAATAAACACAATATTATTATTATATATTATACTCGAAACGCGTATATATAGGCACCGTTCCTTAAACTACCTATAGACTATAGCTGGTCTTTGTTTACGGGATTTCTATGTTATAATATTATGCCGACGTGCACACATGAATACGTGCGACGACGGTGCGATCTCTATTTTTATCATATTATTATATTATTATCCAACGCGTATCAACGAGACGATAAGTATAAAATTGAATGCAAGTCTTTAAACATCTTCATTTTGTTGTTGTTATCAATATCATCCCTTAAAAGTGTTATACATTATCTTCGACAGTACCTATCTCTATTTATAAAACCGTAGAAGAATAATAGGACTCTGAAAGTGTATATAATAGAAATCACAACGCGGAAACAAATCCGCAAGCATAGTGAATATAGATATGCACTTTTGAAAATACAATATTTAAAATCATTAACCTAACCTATAGTTAAGACAAATTATGGTTTAAATATAAACTTGTAAAACTGTCTTCAGATCTTAATAAAACATATGAATTATACATGTAAGATTGTAAGATCTATATATTACAATATAATCGATTATCATGTTTAAACTGTTCATATATAATAGACCAAACTTCATTAAAATAAATTAACCAAAACAAAATTCTCTTAAAATTTTATTACGATAAATGTACACAATTTTTGCACTGATATTCTGGTACCTATAGAGTTATAAAGTTAAAAGGTAGACATGTATATATTATTATACGTACAAACATTTGTTTTCTATAGAAATTAAAATTTTTTAACCTATTATTAGATAAGATGATCTCATAGCAAGTGCTATAGAATTATCTGGGCCACGTTCTTTTATTCAGACGTACCTATAGGTAAGTAAGTATAGCAACTATATAAAACTAGTGACTGCTAAACAATGATCGTTCTTTGGTGACACAGGCATAGGATAAAATATTAATGGTTATAATATTATAATTATTGTATTACAATTTTTCATATAAACCGTATACAGTAGCATTAAAATAACCTAAATGTGTAACACGAAAAACGTGCGACATGTTTGTTATACACTTGCACCGGATTGTTGCACAGGTTTACAAATTCTAGTTTAATTGTCAACACTTCAAATGTTTATATAACGACCGATATTAATATTGTCTCTCTCTCGTTGTATAAACCCAAAGGTCTAATAGTTAAAGTTAATTCAAAATGTTAACGTAAACTTCATGGTTTTTGAACAACTAAACTTTACTTACTGCTCGTTGTGTATCCATTGTAAATTATAATATTCAAAACTTTACTAAGTAATTAGTTAAATGATTACTCAATAGTTTTCTAATTTTGTTTTATATTTTTCTCACGTAAGAGCATTAGGTACTTACTTTCTCCCATGTGTAGATCACATTATAGGCGCGTTTCATATTATACTTAATCTGAAATTTTACATTCCAAACATTTACTTTTTTGTTTCAAAAATAACTTTGTAGTATAAAAATATGTTTAAGTACATAACCATTAGTAATAACTATTATAAGAACAGAACATTTTGTTTTCGATTTAAACGATTTCAACAGAAACCAAATGTATACAAAATTTAATAATTTTACATAAACAAAGTTTAAAATCATACTTCCTAATTCCAGCACTATGAAATTGTTATAATAGTATTTCTGATAAATATATCTCGAATTACAAAATAGCCTAATCAACCGAATATAAAACTAATAAATAGTATCATATTTAATAAAGAATGAAAAATCACTTATACGTGTTTGATCAAATTAAAGTAATAATGTTACAAAATATATTATAATTTACACAGACTATATATCTAACAACACGACTCTTTTTCCATTTGTTTGTATACATTAATTACTCAATTTCTAATCTTTTGATTTTTCTTGCAGATAAGTCATATGTATACAAAATAAATATTAATTTTTTTTATTGTTCTCTGAGTTTATAAATGACTTACATGACGTATTTGCTTGACCTAAATTAACTGTGTATTTGTTACATATTTAATAAGGAATAGTCAACAATGTATTTATTTAACATTCAATGCATGTCAAATATCGTAATTGCCCAGCCGTATGTCACATGCTATACACCTCTTAACAATAATTTTTAACCAAAATCTAAAACCATATTCAACTTAATTTTGTTATATAGTAACATATATGCAGTGCGTCCCTAAATAAATATATATATATATATATGTACAAACATGTGTGTATCATATAACTATGTATGAGTATATAAGAACAACAATATTACACAAATGTGCTTTGGATTCTTGATTGCCTTGAATTGTATCCTTGAACTTTGTATCCATATAGACATTTTATAATATTGCAGCAGTTAATAGTTAATTCCGCTATAAACATTTTATAGAGTATAAGTAGGTTTACCTATATAACTCTTATATTTCTACTTTCACAGTTAGGTAGGCATGCAAGTTAAATTGCCGTTCAAATATTTAAACGAAAGTAATTAGAAAAACTTTGATGTATTATTAAATTATTTTGGTATATTAAAAGTTCATCCATTCATTATTCAACTATGTTGATAGAACTTTTCAAAGAATTCGTAATGTAAAAAATATATTTAAAAATCCTTTTTAGTTTTGTAGCGTTTACTCTACAGCACACTGTTGAGTAGGTATACTTAAGCAATAATTAACTAGTTTATTGTGCCGTGAGAATCGAAGATAATTTACAGAATATATACGTTTGCGAAATTTACTAGTTTTGACCGCGTAAGATAATTTTTTTCCGACACATTAAAAGAATAAAACTTTTGCCAATGTTTGACCCCCATTAAAGGACTACTTTTGGACTCGAGGGGGCTATTAGACCGACATCTGAAGTTTACAAAAAGGAATTCTACACTTGAGTTCCTCCCTCCAGGTCTATCTCTCTCTCTTTCTCTCTCTCTCCCTCTCCCTCACCCACACTCACAAATATATATATATTATGCTTAACGCGTATATTACATAATATAGTACCACAACTTTACGAGAAATAAACTAAAAAAAAAAAAAATGTCCGTAAATAATGTACAATATGGTGTCGTGATAACAGCAGTGACTAAATCGCAGCAACAAATAAAAACCACGTAATATATCAGGCTTAAAAAAAAACTGGAGGTTTTAAAATCCATATTCGAGTTTTTTTTTACGTTGCTTTAGGCTATGCCGAAATACTGTGCTCCAGTTTTCGCTTAGCCAAGGACACGCAAATGTGTGATTATAGTGGCAGCCTATCTCTATTATAGTGTTCCCCACAGCCAAATTATATTTCTAACGTCAGTCGCCCCTATATTATTATTAATAATTAATGTTGTAATGCAAATAAAATATATTATCATAGTGGTTAGAAAATCGAGTTTCATTAATTATTTGTAGGTATTTATACATAATTTTTGAGAGACATTATGTTGTAGACACATACGAATTACTTTTCTCAATTACTCATAAAAAATATAATGTTTCGAATTATTGTATAATTTGCCTTCAGTTTACTTGGCCCTTTGACCTATAATAATAATATTCTATTACAATATAATATAATAGATATAATATAACTAATGACCTTTACTGCCGAGTTTTTATAAGCACAATAAAAAAATAATAAAACAAAAAATTTATTACAATATAAACGAAAAGCAAATATGACAAACAGACAACAGTGAGTCGCCAAATTAAATGCTCAGATATTTATATTACCCTGTTATATCATATTACATAATTTAATTAAATACAAATTCTAATACACACCCAATTCTATTTTTTTTTTTTAGTAATTTACCCACACATGACTACATAACCGGGTTAATTGTAAAATATAGGAAAGCCGGCAGTAGATCATTTCGACAAATTTCATGAAGTTTTTAATTCTTCTTTTTTTTGAACATTTAGGTACCCACATTATATATTACATAACAATGGTGTTGTAGGTAAACCTAACTAACTAAAATCATAATAACATATATTACAATATAATATGATAAAATATGTTATATTCATACATAAATACAATTATATTAACTTGAAATTGCAATTAAATTCATAAAAGAGCAAGCGCTAAATAAGTGTTCGCCGTATTTCAATAGCTTATTATTTTACGATTACGTACTCTCTAATTTAAACATCCTTCATAATAGATTTAGTGCATTTATCTAACTTTTTTTGTATACCTATCTTTAAAGTATTCCCATTTCAAGGTCTTATACAGTTATACTCTTATTGAAATTTATAATCATTATAATTTATTTTAAACAGACATTATTGTATTTCAATATTTATTATAATTTTCTTAATTTCCATAAATTTTTAGATTTTGAATAATATAAAACGGTATAGAGACTTGTATTGGTGTTTTATACCCTTTACAATGATACTTTTTATGTTGTTTTTTTAGTACCTTTTTCTGTGAACGGTTTTTTTTTTGGTAGACGAAAGCTCTAAAAGTTTTATGTTACAGTTCTAAAGATCGAACATCTATAGTTTGGACGTCACTATACTTATTTGAAGAGAGTTTTTTTAGGAAAAAACTACCGACCCCAAAAGGTTTTAGAATAAACGTCTGCAACAAGAGTGGTTGTAAACATAAATGCAGTTCTGAATATTATATTTCTAACCAGAATCGTAATATTCTGATGCAATGATTTATCAATACTTTCAAATTTAATTTTACAACACACCACCATCCTTAACAGAATATCCCGAATACCGATCAGCGGTGATGTGTGAGAGCGAAGAGATTAGAGAGATGTATTGGCCCAATGGGTATCATTACTCAGTTTATATATCTTATAATTTGTCATAGCCCATAGGTACCAAATATATACTACTTATGATGACTTATTAATTGTTGTATGACTTATGACGAGTTATGAGGTCTCGATTATGTTATCGGAAAAACGAAAAACATGTAGAGGAAAGAAAAAAATTTAATGAGCGTCAGCTGGATGAACATCTGTCATCGACGGATCATCAAAATCGTCGTGTTCGTGATCGTCCATGTCGTGAGTCCATTCGTACCAAGGCGTCCTCCAATCGCAGCTCCGAGGCTGCTGTAGAAGTGAAAATCATGTTGGATGATTTGGTAATTTTTAAACTTTTTTTTTCGGTTGAGTCCTGAATAAAACCTAGCAATAATACTAATTTCGGAACGATTTCCAAAATCAATACATACAGGGTGTATCCGATAGGTATTCACTATTTTACTCTTATAGTAAGCAAAACCAAAAAGCCCCACAGTTGAACCTTGAACGCCTTAAATGGTCCTTATGCATATCAATCACGATGTCCCGCGATCACCGTTAAGTATTATTACTTATTACTTTTCAGTTATAATCGATTATATTGAAGTAACTGTACATACATATAAAACATATCATTGTCGAAAATTCAATAATTTGTAAGTCAACAAAATCAATTTATTGGGAGAAAACAAATATATATAACTGTAAATATAGGGTAAAGATATGAGTAAAATTGTATCATAATCACAAACATCAAACCTTTACTGTCCATCTCAAACAACCTCTGTCAACACTCTACAATGTCTAGTTCTGTGTACTGGACAACAGTAGATCATGATTTTAATAGTGCAAGTCTAAATTATCGAATGTGGAAATTGAAAATACGTGATACGTCTGTGAAAGCATTATTGATAATTTATTTACTATAGATATTTTATAATATGCAGATTATCGGTGATATCCGTCAAAATATTGATGAATATTAAAACATATTATTGATATGTGTATTTTAAAATCTTTTTTTTTTAAATTATGATTGATAGGTATATTGCTTCTTTGGTCTTCGCCGAAGATATGTGATTGTTTTTTTTTTTAATTTTGTATCGTAAAAATCTATCCGTTAAACATTCAAACATTTTTAAGTCATAAAAATACAAAAACAAATCAATGACTTACAGAATACGCGTGTAGACGTAAGAATTAATATTAGTGCGAATATTTGGTTGAAAAAAAGTTGTTTCCCATACTAAAACTAACTATGAAAGTTATCAGTCTAGACTCTAGGATGTGGTATACATAAACTTATAACTTATACAAATATATAGGTACTTATACACCGACAGACCAGAGCCTAGACATCAGTCGTTTCCGTATAAGCAATAGACATTTGTATATTTTAATTTCCGTTTCGTTCGATGGTGTACAAGTGATGTAGTTGCAAAAATAATAATGGATATACTCCAATATTTGTTTAAAAAACCAACTCACCACGATAACAAAAAATATATCACCTACATAATATGCCCTGCTCCACTACACCACAACCTAGCATGTATTGTCTCCGTCTTATTCTATAAACCTGATAAATTTGTGTTCAGCAGTTTAAATTTTGTGGAATAATATTTAGCAGAGTGAATTGACCCAAACTTAAAGGAATGTAAGAACAATTGTTAAAGATCTCTCGTTAGTTTATTACGATATTTTATTTTTTAAACGAGTTATGGAAAGTTTTAAACATTGTGGACACTTCACGTTGGCATATAACTTACCAAAAAATATAAAAATATGGTGCGGGGGGGGGGGGGGGGGGGNNCAAAAAAAAAAAAAAAATGGTAACCCCCCCCCCCCAATTAAAAAGTACAAATGATGTTCTCATATTTAAGTTACACCGAATTCGAACTGTTGAATACTCCAAATTTGGGATGTTATACAAGACGCTCTGGTATAATAGCGGTATGACGCCGTTCCTTAAGAATAGTAAAATAAAGGTCTGAGAGAGTCACAGATTTCAGGATGAACGCTCACAAATAATATTGCAATAATTTCATCGGGCCATAATACCTAATTATTATTTACGCTGCGGAGGTAATGATAATAAAGTTATACAAACAGATGCGCACGAGTATAATAGGCCCTCTGTGGACGAATATATAATAAATAGGGGAGTGTGTCGTACATAACACAAGTAGGTATTATATTATAATAACTAATCACTAATAATTATTAAGTATACAACTCCACAACACACGATATTATAGGACCACGACGTTGTTTCTGTATAATATTATATTATACCACTATACAAGTACTCATCACACCAATAATTGGTGACTACCGTTCGACGTCGCAATACTCTGTGATTTATCGACCTTCCGCATGCATAAAAGCTACGACCGATACGCACGCGAATATAATCGATTTTGCGGTGGAACCGATTCACGCATCTCATTGCAAAGTTGCTAATATATTTTGACGTGCGAGTGCCAGACAATTTTTTTACCACTACAATAATTTATTATAAATATTTCTATATTATGGGTGCTGGTAGAGTGGGTGCCACCCACGTGCAATAGTTGATACAGGTATAATATATTATAGGTATTTGTTTCCACGTGTGGATTTAATCATTTTTATCCCCTTTGATCGTATAGCAAATTGTTAACGTAATATATAACGCTGAAATTACGCTTTGTTCTCAGCTCGTGGGTACTGTTTTTCCAGCACCAAATTGAACTTCAAAAATACAAATATATTCTCAACGCAAGTATAAATAGAAACCAATTTTGACCATAGACGCATATAATATTTTCAATGCTCATTATCTTGCATCATAATATAGTAAAGTGATTTTTAAGTAGTTTTTTTTTTAGCTAGGTACGTTTAACCATTATTCAACAATATTCATTATGTATATTGTTATTAACTCTAAAGGCAAGCATTTAGTGTTCACTCTGCAACTTAAACACTGTGATTCACACTGTTGAGTAATGACTATATAATACCATACCTATCATATTTATACCACTGTGGCACTGTATATTAGTAGTGGTAAATCGATCTAGTGACTTTATATAGTTTGAGTTATTATTTAATAGGTAGTATAGTTTATAAAGGGTATTACTAACGTTTTTCATTTCTTTATTTATTTTCAAAGTCCGGACGAGGCCAATTATTATTATAATCTATACCTATTAAGTTTAAATACATTAATAACATCACATTGAACAACATACAGTTAACATTTATCAAAAATACAATAATTTTATTAATTATACGCAAAACCCTAATAGGCTCTCGTCGGCCAATTTCGTTTACCACCAAAGTATCCTAAATACAAAGTATACCCACTGGCATGAAACTTCATCATTGAATTATTTCAACAAAAGGGTGATTAGTCAAATAATTACAATTATTGCTAGGTATATGAAACACGGGACGGGAAAAAGGTTTCGAGAACTGAAAGCCGGGAACTCGGATTCAACTTTAGATAGAAATTAGCAGGACAATGGTATCGATAACTCCTCCATTAATAAGTTTGGATCAAAACTTTAAATCACCCAGTTTTCTCCTACCACTTACAGCACCAGATGATCTTGCGGAGCATATTAATAAAGTGCAGCTCATTCAACGTGCATGTATAAAAACATTCAATTAAAAAAAAATTTGCTGTACTCTCTCAAGTTGACAACTACCATTTAGAGATGCTAGATTTTAGTGTGTATGGGCCACAGATAATCCCATAAGACATAACACACTCCAAGAAAGACCAGACAAATCAACAATATTGCAGGTCTTAAAATGCACTTATCTTGAGACACTTCCGTGTAAATCGTTTATAATACGTATGGTTATTATAGGTACCTACTTGTTATGCACATTCATCTGTTGTATGCGAGGTAATCCATTTAATGTAATACACTCATTGTTTTATAAAACTCTTACTTTTTTGAAAATATTTATTTTACCTAACTGTAAGTCAATACAAACAATATTTTTTTAAAATCGTTATTCACATTTATTTCAAAGTTTAAATTAAAAATCACGAAATTATAATTGGCTTTTTGTTAACAAACAATAATATGTATGTTATTTTTTAACACAAAAAAAAAAGTTGTGAAACCTTGTATTTTTCAATAATAAGCAGTAGTAGGCAATAATAATAGTAATAACCTATAGTGGTAATCATTATAGATATTTTTAATGCAATGGTATGAGTATTTAAATCAGGAATTTATATTTTTGGTACCATTGCATTTTGCCAGCCGCATACACTAAGACTTAAGTCTGTAGGTGCTCGTATATATAGATTGTGATACTATTAGTAGTACATATAATATATTATACTCAAATAGTCATATAGTATAATATTGTATTATTGTTATAATTCGATAATATTTATAATATCTAATATTGTCGTAATTATATTATATCTATTCCGCGGTTGATGTGCAGTTCATTATTTGCTTTTTTCGAACGCTTTGCAGACGGGTATTAAGTCTCATGTTATGTTGCCGGACGGTTTCGTATTATTATAATCCGATCACGATCAAGTTTACCTTGTGAAAATGGTTGAAACACCGCGAATTTACTCCAACCACAGCTATAATTTCAGTGCATTTGTACATGTAGGTATACATTTATATATAATTCTCACTTATATGGTCATAGGCAGTGATTTGCACATGCCCCTCTACATAAAATATATGTATATATATAATAAACACCACGTGCAGATTTCGAATAAATCTCTTCGGAAACTCCATGATTTCGAATCGGGCGCAGACAATGGTAGGTATCTATAGATATGTCATATTACCAAATTGTTGACCCAACTAAGTATGAGTGCCAATAAGTGAATTATCGAGCCTCAAAGACCTGTCACGTCGTCATTAATTACAATCACAGTAATGCACGATGTAAATAACTGTGCAGGTATGCATTGCGGTTCTACAGGTTCGAATATCTACATGTAATAATGACAACCAATAGGGCTCGAAAGAAGAACTATTATACATTCATTGTGTCTTGAAAAGTGCATTATTATAATGTATGGAACTTGTGCCTGCCACTACAGCCCTTCTGCAAAGTATGCAATCCCCTATGCATATTTATACCAACCAAACGAACGAAATTTAATTTACGACTTTTTCGTGATTCTAGGTTAAATAAAATTCCCACACCGTGGATTTCATACTCTATTATATACGAGCAGGGATGTGCTGCAGCTTATGACTAGACTTGTACACAGTATCAGGTGTACTTAGGTAAACAGACATTAATCTCCGGATATGCAAGCAGGTATCGGTGCACAGAGTCTTTAGGATGTTTAACATTTGCTACTGCAGCTATTGCATATACGGTTTAATAATTCAATTAAATTATATCTTTTACCCAAGTCGGTTTACTTTTTTACTATCGAATAAAAATAAAATTACGACGATACACTTATTTTAACCAGCGTACAATTTGAAAGGTCCCGCTAGATTCTCTGAGTAGCTCGTAGGCCCAATCAGGGCCTACACGCATAGTTGGACACCATACCACATACAGTTTAATATTATCACTTGTACGGTGTAGGTACCTACCTATGTAGACATAGAGGCACACGTCACCAATATGACAAAGACGTAATGTGCAGACCATCAAAATAAAACCTCAAAACAAGAGATAGAGAATAATATATAAAACAATATGAAAAAAATCTCACGAAAAGCAAAGTACGGTATATTACCAGTGTGTGTGCGTGTGTGTGTGTGTGTATACGAGGAT